>JAAAKL020005182.1:0-19713 GCA_010016065.2 Carybdea cf. marsupialis auct. non (Linnaeus, 1758)
TTTACTGCAACATTGTATACCAATGGAAATGTAAAGACATTTTGTCATGCTCAAATTGCAAATCCAAGAATAAAAACCCTTGCATTATTTATACTTGACCTATATAGATAATGATCTTAATGGCCGCCTAGAGAGAGTACTTTTTCATACTTAATAGGTCGAATAAGTTGTAGAGGTGGGTGTTTTTCGAAATTTTCATAAAATGGAGGGTCATAATAAAGTGCTATTTGAGTGGTCTTTGTTATTTTCCCTAGGATTTAAAGCCTTTTGGGGATGTTTCATGACAATATAATAAAATGTGTGTGTGTGTGTGTGGGGGGGGGTCATTACAACATAAAATTGGGTGTTTGTGAAAATTTTGAAAATTGCTTTTTAATTCCCTACAATAAGGCATGGAAGAGTGATTTGGAGCAATGGTCCAAACTCTGAATTCAAAAATTGACACATGATGCATTTTTAAGGAAGTAAAAGGTATGAAAAAAGGATATTTAGAAGTTTAGTGCAAGCTCTCAAGTAAAGGTGTTGTCACAATGGTCTACTTTCAACATCCTCCCTGAATATGAGCACCCTAGTGTTGACCTATCTTGATCACCACCCATAATCCACCACATGGCTACCCTAATGGTATGGTTGCTGCAAGCATACCCCATCACATGACTCATCACACTTGTGTTTCCAGTTGACAAATGTGTCTGGGCCCGTACCCTGTTGAAAAGGCTATGCCTTCTGTACTACACTTCAGAGTGCTAACCACTACACTACACAGATTTGCTCTCCTGAGTGCACAACTTTAGATATAGGCCTACAATGTCCATGAGACAATGCACTCTGTGATATCATGACTATACAATAACATTGACCTACACATTGTGAAGATTCATTACAGGAACGCAATGTCAGAATGGTCAACTCCCAACATCAAAAAGAATGAAATTTTATACTAGCCAGAAGACATCAAAAGAAAATCGGAGCTCCCACACCAAAACAAGAAAACAACCTCTAAGGACACTGTGTTAGAGGATTGAATTCTCATAATAACTTCAAACTTTTCTAGAACATTGGTTTATGTTTTTGGAACCTGTAATACGTTTTGCTACACAAGATTTTGTTAGAATTTAATCTTTGCTTTGCACTTTTCTGCCATGGTCTTTCCAATTCATCCCTTAGACATAATCTCTTGACTTAAAACTTTCAAAATTTGCAAATGTCACACACGTAACAAATGTGGTCACACACGTAACGTAAGCATTTTCTGTAATAGCAGCACAAGGGCTGCCTAACTGGATAATATCAGATCACTCTCAGTTCAAAGCATTCATAATTGATAAAGTAATCATAGTGATACATTAAATTTCATGCCAAACTTTAGAGCAAATTGACCATATATGTAGGTGACGTGCTTCCTTAGTTGACATGCTGTCACACACATTTTGGTCTGTAAAATACACATAAATGATTCAATTTCATTGAAATTTGCACCAGGAAAGCATTTTACTAGTGTTATTGATAATGTTATAAAATTTAGCTCTGCTTATAACAGACATAAAACTATAGCCTACAGTTCTTCCAAAAATCTGTTCAAGTGTCACACACGTAACAATGGAATGACCCTACACAGGAATCATTGGTAGCCTTCAGCACGAAACTGCATGTTGAGTTTAGAATTGACAATATTATTATTTAGCATAGGTCTACCTATTAGATTGAAACAAAATACCTTGGAGCTGCTAATATCCCACAATCATCACAAGTGAATAGAAGGCATGACAAAAAAGTCATATTATGATGAGATTTACTGAGTACAGTGGTATCAGCAATCTTGAGTTTTTTGTGGTAATGTGGACTTTTTGATTACATTGTCTTCCAGGGTACACACTCATCAATGAAGCTTTCAGCCTGCTCATGTTTTTGATAAATTGGCTTTACCTGGAGGTCTCTCTCAAGTCATCTCCTATTTCCTTTCTGTTCTAGAACTTGTTGATAGAAAATATCATTAGAAAGAAGCAAAAAGAGCAGACCTTGTCTCATCATGTCATTCATATTTTGGTTTCTGGAATCATTTGCCTCTCACTACCTAGCTCTTTCCGCTACCACGTGGAGATTGCATGAATGTAGCAGCAGGAAATTGAAGTGGTGGCTACTTTTTCTGCCTAGTGGAGATCAGGCTTAAGACCATATTTCCTTCCTTTTGCTACCAATGACCCTTCTGTGGTTGAACCCTGACCCACTTAAACTGAAGGCAAGAAACGTACCCACTAGACCATGGCAGCTGTTGACTGATTGGTCAAAATCCCAACACCAATGGAGCAACTGAATTCAGCTTGGCTTATTTAAAAACATAGCTGGTTTAAGTTACCCTCTTTCCTTTATGTATTCTGTTCTGATGATTTGTGGGATGAGGACAGTCAAACTTAACAGTTTTTAAAGGGAAAGTATGGGATATCGACAAAGATGGTAAGGTATGGGTTTCTGAGATGGTTGATATATACCTGAGAAACTCAAATTCGTTGTTAAGTTGTTGCCATCATGATTCTTGGTAATATGTTAAAAAGCAACATATGTTAGCAATCAGCCTCATATGTCCTCACCATGCAGAGCTATGACACTTAAGAATACAATTGTTGATTATAGAAGGGTCATTTTTTGTCATTATTTATCAATAAAAAGAACCCTTTTCCATTATTTAAAAAATATTTTTGGGATGCACCCAGAAATGAGTACTGCCAAAGTGACATGGCATCACATGATGTTACCCATATCAAGGTTTTCCTGCTTGATACAAGAAAATGGTGCTCTGCAGGGAGAGGCTATACTCTGCCAATTGCTAGCATAAGTTACCTTTTAACATGTTACCAAGAAACACGACAGCAACAAGGACAACAGATTTGACTTTTTCAGGTATATCTTGACCCTTTTAGATATGCTTGTCAATATCCTGGACTTTCCCTTTAAGTACAATAATTGTTTTTCTTTTTTTGTGTTGTCTTACAATGATAAGTGGAATATTTGTGTAAGTTGGTGTACTGTTTTGTCAGAATTGACATGAACTGCTACATAGTGAATCAGTGTTCTTTAAGATGTTTTACTTGCCTATTGTGGGTTAGAACTAAGTAGAGAAGAATGCATTTTTGGATCAGGCATTGATGTTGAAGCATGATTTTCCCTTAATTTGTGCATCATTTAGTCTACTGTATATAGGGAAAGTATTCTGATCATAACCATGGTGTTGTTTGGCAGCTTGATTTCTAGTTTTTCCTGTTTCATGTTGTACCTGTAGAGACTATTAACTATGAATCAGGAGTAACAAAGACAGAGAATCTTACAGATAGCGAGGAGGAAGAAAAGGGTGAGTAAAGTGGTGATAAGGGAGGAAGACATTTGAATGTCCTAAGATACACTATTAGAAGTCGTTTATATTTCAAAAACTTGAGGGATTGGGGTTACATGCTCCATTTGGTATCAGATGTGTAGGTCCAGAGAAACACATATTGGAGGCACAATACAAAATGACACCATCACTTTTCATGATGCGAGGAGTGAATGTCCATAGAGTGAGTGTCACATGGCAGTGATGAGAAGACCGAGGATGCCAGTGGAAGCCCTATGGACAGGCAATTGAAGTATGACAGTCAGTAGCATACCCAGACAAAGGATTTAGGTGGCAAATGAGGGGAGGGTGGCCCCAGCAGTTTTATCCTTATTCATGGTCTCAATTTGATTTTATATACATGGTATTTGAAACAAGTCTTAGGAACAAGGAAAGAAACTAAATTGGATTCCTACTTCACATTTGGCAAACTTTTTGCAGACTTCTCTTGTAGACGAAACATTTTATTCTTGATACAGGTGATGGCCATTCTGCTTCGCCCACAAGCTTCATGTCTGTGCCAAATGTTAGCATTAGCTTTTCTCAGAAGAAAAACATTTGTATAGCCAGGTTTTATTTTAATAAGAAACTTGAAGGAATCTGCTGATCTAGAAATCTGGTAAAACTTACTCCTGAGCAACACAAAACAGGTATGCCTCAGAATTTGATCTTTGCAAGCAATTTTCCTACAAGCGTCTACAAGAGGATCCTTTGAAAGATGCATTATAAAACCTCCAGCTCTTACATCATCTTCACATTCCTGCAACTCAGCGGAGGTGCGCTAGGTGGGTATTTTTAGCTAGTAGGATGTGTACTACAGAGCATTTGCTTTGGCCATCTTGTATCTTCCATATGGCAAACATGTACAAACCAACATAACCTATTCCTGCTGACCATGCTATACCTACAGTTGCTTACTGAAGTTGCTTTAGCAATGTCTCAGAGCAGCTTGCATTGTTTACTACAAAGGTTGATTTTAGGTGCACAGATTTTTTCAACCTGTTTAATCTTTGACCCATATAGGCTAACAGTGAAGGGAAAGTCTGCAATAACATTGACCTTCTTTCCTTCTCTTGCCACATCTATCATCTTCGCAAACAAGTCATGGTTTCTGAGAATATTTTTGATTGGAGCTTCTGTTTGCCTAATATACAGAAGATCGTCAGCATATCAATGATCAGTAATGTTTAAGTTGTCACTAACAAGAATACCATAAGAAACTCTGGTGAATTTCAGAGGCACCAGGTCCAGAATGATGTTGAATGTGTAGAGTGATGCAAGGTAAAGATCTGGACGGCACATCTGTGACCCTGCAGGAAAACGGCTTGGTATTATTTGGATTAACTTCATAGGCCAACATTGTGACTTCTTGTGATGGAAGTGAGTGCTTTTCCAGCTATAACAAGGCGGCTGATTCTATCGTAGTTAAGCCATTCTCTTGTGAAAAGCCAAGCAATGGGCTCCATACCCAAAGAAGTAACTCTGAACCAGTGGTGACCTGATTGTTTGCTATCAGCGTTTCTACTGTATGAATTTGTCATAAATTAGGGCTGCTTGTTTCCTGCTTTTCCTCGTTACATTCATGATTGGTAAAGCAACAGGCAGCAAGTTAACATCCACGCAAACTTAGAGGGTGATAGCAAGGTAGCGGTTTCGTTATCATCATTTATTACTGTCAAGTTTCTTCCCACCAACGACTGCTTACCGACTCTGTTTCCTCCACATAATTCCATCAGCAGCTTCTTCTCTGCACAACCTGCCTGCGCATCAACTGGCGGCCAAGCACACAAAGGAAAAGGGAGCAGAAGAATGTACAACAAGCTTACAATACTGACTATTGCCCATTTGTCAAGAGATTATCTGATTTAATATCAGTGCATTGTCTCATGGAACGATATGGATCAATGCCCTCACTGGGTGGCTATAACCATATACGGATGTGTTGTACCTGAAGAGATCATATAGGCTTAACGAATACTGATTTAGGAATATACATTAGTCACCAATGATTGTTTGGTTCTTTAAATTGCTACATTGAACCAATGAAGATCACACCCAAGTGAAAAGTCACTCTTGAAACATTTTGATAAACCTAATAGTGGATGCAAAGAGAACTCACTTTGACTTCGTCTACCTAAACTGCTGATTCCGAACTTGTACCCAGTAATTAGCCATAACTGACTCATACGTCATACCAGGTATGAGCTCTTCCCAAGTTTGGATGATCAGAGGCAATAGATATGGTATGCATATGGTTCACATCCTCATCACGACAGTGTGCTCGTTGCATCATCAGTCGTCTTGGTATTTTCTCTTCTCTTAATTATTTTATTGAATGATTAAGGTAGCAAACTCGCATTGTAAGAGTTAAATGTAAGCCCTCCGTTGCATTTCTAGCTGACGTCGATGGAAATAAAGTGGCTCCTGCAGAAAAAGGGTACAGGGTTAAGGCATCAGATGCAGGTGAGTGGTATTAAGGTGCATCATTACTTGTTTAATTTGAATTGTGGTTGTTCGTGAAATTTGCGAAAAATAACTGAGAGGGAGAGGAGGTAGATGTGTCGGCAGTGTAAACTGCCTATTTGTTAGTTTTCAATTGTACCCCTCTCGTGATGTTTGGGCTTCAAAAGGAAAGTAGGAAATCCCAACTTACAGCATGAAAAAGCAAAGAAAATCTTAATTGCATATGAAATAATTGAATATATTGCATCCATTACTTTTATCTTCTGTCTATTGCGCTGCAAAGTCTTGACAGCTTCAGAGGAAACAGGTCTGTTATTTGCTAAGCATTTTGTGAACATTGAATGAGGCTTAGAGCACAGGATACAGAACTGCTGATGGCACGGTAGAGCGCGCATCTTCTGCAGGTTTTTTGAGAAAATGATGCTTCACGATTTGCTTGAGCCTTTATTTCTGTAACAATCTACGTATTATTGTGTCAATGCTGAATACGTGCAACCGTCGTTTATTAATTTTTAATTTTTCACGGAAGCGTAAAGAAAATGGAAACGAGCAGTGTCCTTCTGCTGTTCCTCTATTCTATAAGAAGTCAAAGTTGTTAACATTTAGAGCCGGACTTGCTCAAAGTCAAATCTAAGTGTATTTGTAGTGCTTCATGTTTCACGCTTTTTAAAGGCGCTTTGCGAAATCACATCAGGTTGTTATGATACTTTTCTTTCTCTTACTTGGCCAAACCAGTTTAGCCCTCTATTTTTATTTATGTTAAGGATAGCTTTTGCATCTAAGAAGCATTTTGACATCATACATTGTAAACCTGTGAAGAGGTGTTTAAACACCTATTGCTAGCAGACCGTCGTTTTCTTAATGATGATTTGCAATTCTATTGACACGCGATCTTTCCAAGCAAGAGACTGCAAAGGATGCATGCAATGGTGTTTAATCTTGGAAGCTTAAGTCAGCTGCAACGGGGTTTCATGTGCACTACTTTACATGTGATGACACACCAAACACTATTTATTATGAAAAGCTTTGCTGCAAGATTTCAAATAACTTCCATAACATTAAGCTTAGCCGCAAGCTTGCATCACCTTAACACACTACATTTGGACTTCTCGACCCTTACCACATGCTGAAACCAGCAAGAAATGTATTGGCTGACCACATTACAAACAATGAGAACAAATGTCAATGTAATTACATTAAAAGGCAATAAGGCATCTAACTTGGAAGGAGGTTGTGCCCATCTATAATATCAAGAGGACAGAATGAGAGTTAGATTAACGGCTCAGACAAAATGTTTCTGTTGCTAATGTCGCACCATTTTTCACTCACAAGACGAAGTTGCCTTAATATAACGGTAATAAGGCCACTGTTACACTGATTAACCCAACCGATAGCTTGTCTGATGCCTTAGATTTAAACGGTCCTCTTTGCCAAAGGATACAGGCTGTTAGCAGCTGCTTCGAAAGAGCAGTGGGCAATAACGTGATGTCATCATTAGATTGTCTCCTTTTATTGACAACTGTGGATGGACTAGTATACGCCAACATCGTAGAAAAACGTGTGCCGTAGGTCTTGTCATAATAAGTACATCAACTATTAAATTAGCAAAGTATCTCCAGATTTAGAATTGGTACCCTCTCAAGTACGTTCTTACATAAAAATACCCTCAAGACCATCTGTTGCTGTTCCTTTCTTGGATAAAGAACCTCAATACAAAGTAGATAAAATATGTTAACAGGAAGATACGTAGCAACGTAACTTGCAGCCTCTCAAAGTCAAAGCTTTGAAATATTCATTGAGCTTGATGTCCAGTTTTACTTTTAATAACTGGATAGTGAATCTCTGCAAATTTCTGAACCTCGATTTCCCCTGGTGCAAACGGTAAAGTACAACAAAAGAATACCATTTTGTTATCAGATATGCTATTTTGTCGCACAACGTTTCGTCACTCGCTGTTGTCATTCTCAAGTGAAGAAATTAATCTAAGGAGAAGAATCTAAGATTGTAAGAATTCGCGAAGGAATTAATATTCATGCAAATGTTAAACAATAGACTAAATGCTTAGGTGAATAGGTATTAAATTGAATGGGCTATTTAAAATTGGGGCGGTGAATAAGACGGGGTGATGGGATTATCAGGTAAAAGGTTACTTTCTATTAAAATGATTTCTTAAAGCAATAAAATCGAGTTATAAAGATGTTGTAAAATAGATGTTAAAAATAGATAGTATGGTATAAATAGTTAACTATATTTTCAGGGTTAAAATGTATAATAATGAACGGGTAAAACCTTCATCTTTCCAATTGATTGAGAGTGTCTCTTAATATATGAGGAGTGCTTCAGTGATTTGAAGCTGGACAGTATTTGAGGATCGAAAGCAGATTCTGCATATGGTTTTCGATTTCAATTTGCTCGCTATGTTCATGTAGGTGTACCTTGATGGCTCCGTTTTGTTTATGTTGTTTTTGCTCTGGTTGCTAACAAATTCGTGGTATAGCGGATGCAGTTACTGCTACCGTTTCATCAAGACAGGTAAACGTGTACGCCACGTGGTTATCAATGCTTCTGCTCTTGTTTAAAATGCTTCCTACTTTTCAACAGCGGAAATAAACTATCAACCTCACTTTTGTTTTGGGTGTTTCTGGTAGAACATGTGTTTGGATGATGGAACTTATTATCTTGTCCTCTTTGGCAGCGTAGGATGACCATTGCCCTTGGAAATACAGTGTGACGTTCTCCTTTGGTTTGTCTCCTTCATATTCACGCTATTTTAAAAATTGGTTATCGTTGTGTCGACTAGCATCTGAGGGTAATTGTTATTTCTTAGTGTTCATGATGGAAATTATGCCAATAAGAGCAAATTGTGCAGGCCTTGTTTAGAGTCAAAACTGTAAGTCGTTTGATCGAATCCTAATTATTTCTGTGTACAAATCTCAAATACACGTGGACTCAATGACTGCACAAAGCAAAGTCCTTAGCAAACTGCCCTCTAAGGAACCGTTCATAAAGTACGTTGTCTCATTTTCGACCATTTTTCATCCCTTCCCCCTTTATGTTCGCCGATGCTTGTTTTTGCCAGACCCTTACTCTCACGAGGGTTCGCTTTTACCTTGACTCAATACGCCCTTCCCCCGCCAAAAATACAAAAGGAGATCTTAGGCCCCAAAAAAGAACAGACATCGTATATGGCAGAGTTATGAAATTTGTTTCATTGAGCTTTTCGACCTTGTTTTCATTCCTATTGATCTACACAGCGTCCGCAAACGACATCGGGACATAAAGACAACGTGAAATAGCAATTTACTAATTTTAATGTATCTCTTGTTAAAGTGAACAAATTTGAGAACTATTCCACTGCTTATTCTAACATTTTACAAGGAAAGAAGGGAGTGAGTTTTTGGCATTATCGACACCAGTCGTGAAAGTGAAATTAGCTGTTATTCGTGTACTCCGAGATCGGGACGCTGACAATGTTGATGATAATTGGTATCATTGAACCGAACATAATACAGGGATGAAGAATACACGAATGCGGAGCAAATGTTTAAGCAAAATAGGTATCAAAACGATAAATAATTTACTTCATTCCTTGTCAGGCACATACTGATAATTTGTTGCAATGAGTAATACAATGGACAAGGGATACAGTTACATACAGTTGTGGAGAAAAAACAACGGATACACGTTGATAAACATAAAAACTTACAGACTTCAAACGTCAAGAAAATTATTTTAGTCGTGAATAGATGTTTGCAGGTATCAATGTTGACTTTATCCTTCCTGTTAGTGAGAGTATCCAAGATATGACTTCGGACTTGAAAATGAAAAATACGAAAACGAGCGTTCTTCCCTCCTTCCTTCCTTCCTCGCCCCCTACCCCCGTAAAAAATGTTTGTGTTAGTTCGCTTTCCCGGTACCCCCTCCCCCTCCTCTGGACGAAGGTACTTTTTGAATGGGCCCTAAGAAGATCATGAAATACATAAAGCAGATTGACCATGGTAAACATTTTGAATTGATCCCAACATCCTTTTCTACATCTGTGGTTTCATCGTTTCGGACTTCTGAAGAAAATGTCATCTCGTATTCGTTCAGTAGACCCTATAAATCACAGATTGCTGCAATATATAGTTGGTCAGGTGTTGGGGCCTCAAGTGTCCTAACCGAACGATCGCATTGGACGAAATTAACTTGCACGAGATAACTGGGTTACCTATGAAATATGTAAGCACATATAGTCACCTGGTAAGTCAACTGAACTAACAGTTTCGGCAATTCAATTACTGTGTCGTTTTACTATAGATTTTAAGTACAAGGTTCTTAAAGCACTAATGATATTTATGAAAAGCAATAAAAAGCATGTGACATTCTAGAGCCTTTTCACTCATAATGCCTCTTGATGGTTATAGCCAATATGCCTACGTTTAGTTTGTAAGTATTGACATTGCAAGTACTCGTTTGCTATGAAAAGTACGTTTAGGATCAGTTACCATTGCACATCACTTGCTACTGACGTCTATTCCGAGTCCATGTTGTGTTGAATTCATAGTTTACTGTCAGCACTACTAATTCCAGCCTGGGAAGATCCCTCACACTCGATAACCCCCGGTTTTTTATTCTTGCATGTCCATCTGTGCAATGGTGGCTCCCAATTGTAAACTATTTGCTACAGCAACTGACAGATCTAGACAATAGACCTCTCGTTCCAGTTTTTCTCTGATGTTACTATATCCAATAGCATGTATATGTAACTTGTATTACTAAGGTAACACTAGATTAAAAAGATTGCAAAACAGTGATGTATAGACTCTTTAAATTTACGTCACAGTTTCTACTGTTCTCTTCGGGCCTTTGTTCGACTAGGGGACAACTAACCTTGTTGTGGTTCATCTTACCGCTCAGAACCATAAGTAATGACACAATGAGCAGTAGGTCAAAAATATTAAATTGTGGATCACTGGCAGGGCATAATGAGACACTAGTTACCCAGGTAGCCGTGTAAAGATATCACACTACCATAGTTAATATCATCATAGGCCTCCATCGGTCATGGTTGACCATGGATAAGTCATCCTATTTTTCTTGGTTGTCTGGTAGGCTGGGGCAGCGTTTCTTGTGGCTGTAGAGACAAATGCGAGAGTGACAGTCTCTGTTACAGTGAACACATCTGTGGGTGGTCTCTGGTCTGTTAGAGTTGTTGAGCTCCTTTCTGCGTGCCCGTTTGTCCGTTGATTCGTTCATTAGCCTCTCTTCTCCTGACTTGAGATGTTGTTTTAGGGTACTTCGCCATCTTGACGGTCATCTGCAAGTCCCTCCCAGGCCTCGGTGTCTATGTGGAGGGCTCTCATGTCTCTCTGGAAGGTATCCTTGAACTGTAACTGTGGACAGCTGACACTTCTCCCAGTTGCCAGCTCTCCATAGAGGAGGTCCGTTGGGATGCGACCATCATCCATACGGTGTACTTGGCCCAGCCAGCGTATTCTGAGTTGCCTGAGGAGAGTGAACATGCTGGGAAGGTTAGCGTGAGACAAGACCTCGGTGTTCGGTAATTTGTCTTGCATGATATGCCCAGGATTCAGCAGATGCTTCTCAAGTGGAAGGTGTTAAGCCTTCTCTCCTGTCTGGCATTGGTGGTCCATGTCTCACTGCCGTACAGAGCTGTGCTGATGACACAGGCGTTGTACACTGACATCATGGTCTTCACAGTGAGCTTAGAGTTCGTTCAGACTCTGGTTAATCTCAGTGTCCAGGGAGAGGTTGTCAGTGATGTTGGAGCCAAGATACGTAAACTAACGGACGACATCAAGGTTGTAGTTATTGATGGTGATGATAGGCGGTGCCGTTGTATTCAGTCCCAGGAAAATTGGTCTTTTTCTGGCTGATAGTGAGCGCAAAGTCGCTACAAGCCTGGGAGAACATGACTGTCAGTGATTGCAGTTCTTCTTGGGTGTGGGTGACAATTGCTGCATCATCAGCAAACAGCATGTTTCTGATAAGGACTTCCCTAACCTTGGTCTTGGCTCTGAGGCGAGCAAGATCGAAAAGCCTGCCATCCGATTTGGTTCGTAAGTAGACTCCTTCTGTAGCCGTGCCAAAGGCGTGATTTAGCAGTACAGCGAAAAAGATCCCCAAGAGTGTTTGAGCAAGGACGCAGCTTTGTTTGACACCACTATGTATGTTGAAAGGCACGGAGGCGTGGCCATGGAACTGCACTATCCCCTTCTGTTGGAGTAGAAGGATTCAATCAGGCTTTGCAGTTATGAAGGGCACCTAATCTTGTGGAGGATCCTGAAAAGGCTGTCTCTACTGACCAGGTTGAATGCCTTGGTCGATAAAGGCAACGTACAGGGGCCTCTGCTGTTCTTTGCACGTCTCCATGAGTTGACGGAAGGAGAAGATCATGTCCACTGTACACCTTCACTACGGGAGCCGCACTGCGACTCAGGGTAGAAACGCTCTGCCAGCTTCTGCAAGCGAGTCAGGATGACCTAAGCAAAGACTTTGCCAACAATGATCAGGAGTGAGATACCTCTGTATTTGTTACAATCACTTCTCTCTCCCTTGTTCTTATAGAGGCTGACGATTTTCTCGTCCCTCATGTCCTGTGGTACAACTCCCTCTTGTCCCTCTTGCTCTGGACTGGTTCCAGAGCTTTCTTGATACCATTATACATTCCTCTGATATTTCCGGTTGCAGCAGCCGTCTGGATGTTCGCACTCAGCCCTGTCCAATATTCGTTGACACAGCGTCTGGCAGTTTGCTGAACCCTGCTTCTCGCAGTCCTGAGAATCAGCAGGTTTCTCTTGCTGGGTGACTGCTTGTACACCAGTCATGGGTCTTTGGTTTCTTCTTCCCAAAGGTAGCTAAAGCTATGCGGTGCATGTTGTCTTGCAGGACTTTCTAGGTCTCCGTGGCAGACTTTCCAGGCTGTGAAGCATCAAATTCTTGCTGGAAGGCTTCAGGAAGCTGTTCCACAAGGTGTGGCTGAGACTTCCTGCTTACATTAATGTGAGAATTCCCCTGTTTCATGTTGCGATGGAAACTCTTTGGCTGCATCCTGACCTTGCAACATACCAACAAATAGTCTGTGTTGCAGTCCGCGCTGTGGTAAGGGTGTGTGTGCAGGACATTCTTGATGGTTGTACGCCCGACTAGGGACAGATCTAGTTGGTGCCAGTGCTTGGAGCGTGGGTGTATCCAGGAAACCTTGTGTTGTGGCTTGGTTTTGAAGTAGGTGTTTGTAATGCAGTAGACGCTGTGCATTCTCATTCATTTTTCACGCACCAAACTGACCAAGGCAAGATGTCCAGGAGTAATGGTCTGCACCCACTCTGGCATTGAAGTCGCCTAGAAGAACAAATTGCTCATTGCCGGGAATGTTCCTGATGATGGATGTGAGGTTCTCATAGAACTCGTCTTTTACATCTGGGGTGGAGAACAGTGTCAGTGCATACACGCTAACAAGGGTGACCAGGCCATCGGTGGTGTTGAGGCGGAGAGTCATAAGTCGCTCTGAGCCATTGTTGCCTGATTCTACCATGTTCAGCCGACTGTTCTTCACTACAAAGCCTACGCCGTGCTCTCTGTGTTCGTAGGAGGCCATCTCCTACCAGTAGAAAGTGAAATCTTTCTCCCTAAGGGTGCCAGAGTCGGCCAGCCGTGTTTCTTGAAGGGTGACAATATCTACATTCAGCCTCATAGGTTGGTCGTTTATGACTGCCATTTTCCTAGTGTCGCTGATGTCTTGTATATCTTCTGAAAGGCCAGTCAGCATTGTCCGGGCATTCCATCTTCCCAGTTTAAGAGGTGTCTCTTTTTTTGCTTTCTTTTGTTGCTTGGTGCGATTATTGTGGTTTACCGTTTAGATAACTCCTGATCTCCATGCACCTAATGGAGAAAGCAGACGGTGGCGGAGCAGTGCCTTGCTTACTAGAGGCTTCCCAGCTTAAGGCGGGCGGTAGCTGTCCATTAAGCTCCGAGAATCTCGCCTACCGTCGAAAGCAACCCCTGGCATGGTGCTCTACGTCAATTGAGCAAGAGCTTATAAGCGGTATCTCCTGCTCCCCGAAGGCGACACTGCAGTGGCCTCTCCAGCTTTTAGGATGTAAACTTGGGTGATATGAAACGGATTACAGGCTGTTACCCATGCTGCATGTCTCCCCTCTCCACGTTGCTGGTGGATCCAGAGGAACAGTAAGTCTGTTTCAGTTTGGCACCGGCACCAGAACGAATTTAAAGAAAACTATGAAGTGCCTTAGTCCAACTCCTGATGTTTCATAAAGGTTTACTCCTGAAGCTTTTTCCTTAGTAGGATACCGCCAAAAGGCAGTGGGGGTTTGGAATCGGAGTTTCCTTCCCTTAGACAGGCTGCCTTCCCAGGCTGACGAGCCCCATCTGCCCCAAAATGACATTTAACCCATGACTGGGACCCATCTAGGTACTACCATTCCAGCATTCCAGGTCAGAGCGGACCCGGGAGCAGATAGTGATTAAGGGGTAGCTCCATTATCCCCAGATGTTACAAACTGGAGCCTCACCACTAGTTGCAGTTTAACGTTGTACCCAGGACTGATAGTTAGTTGATATTAGTTTTGCTTGTACACAGCCTGAGTGTGTAGGGCTGTGGACCTTGTATCAAGAATATGAGCTGAAGTTATTCAGAAGCTACAACAGAAACACACAAGTTGCACTAAGCACAAGAAACTGTGGCCATTTTATAACGAGCGCTGTTGTGTACACTTTCAATATGTAAGACCTGGCCCTTCCAACTTAACAGTAAGGCCCAACACGTTCCCCTACTCTTTTGTACTTGATTGTATGCATGGGTTGAATAAGAAGAGTAGGAGCGTAATTCTTGTCAATTTCTGAACGTGGGCGACTGGGGTATTCGTAATTAAATGACCCTCGTGGCATTATGCGATTATATTATAGGGAGTTGATGGTAAAATATGGGAGTATGTTTTCTTAATTCACAGGAACATTTTACTGCATGATCATTGAAGTGGGGAGCAGGAACACGTACCCTATTTCTTGCTAAAGCACTGTTGTGTATCAACCCACCAAGTAATTTTTTCGTTAAGACAATGGTATGCCATTGCACCCACTTTTTGCGTCATTGCTATAATCTTGTTGTGTTACTTGATGATTATCAAGCTTTCTTAAGAAAATGGCCAGTGTCTGTGATATGCAGTAGCTAAAACCCCATAGGTTCACCAAAATAGGAATTTGGTCATTAAATGGACGGTTGTACCTTTTCTAGCCCCCTAAACATCCGCAGGGTATTTGTTCATCAAGAAATCAAAGCAAGTGGTTGTGATTTCACATGCAAATTGAAATATTTTAAATGTTTATTTTTTATGCTGTTGCGACTACTTGTTCAACGCATTTCAACCAATGCCGCAGATGCTAAATTGATGCTACCTAGCCATAACTAAACCAATTAGTACTTTTTTCAAGCATTACACGAGTAGTTTTGAACTCACGTACATCTGTATTATTTTTGCCTTCTTGCTATTTTGGAAATATTTTAGGTAAGATACAAAGACATTAGGTTTGATATAGCTCCCATGATTTGGGGCTTAAAATATTTAATTGTCCTTACGTCGTTACAACACATTGATGGTTTTGAAAAGATGCTCGTTTTTACCTAGATTTAGTTAGAACTATTGTATATTTTATTAAGTATTGTAGATCGAAGACTATGTCTTTTCAGTTTTACACTGAATGAGCACAAGTTAGAGAGAGAGATTTTTGTGCACAGGAGTTAATAAATTACCAAACTATCGCCATTTTGATATCAGATTTTGATATCCAAAAGAGCTACATGAGTTCTGTGCATTGTTTTATTGGTCACATGACACACTCTCGATATACGATGTCACACGTTTATTTTATTCTGAAATAGCAGCAAACTAAGAATATGCTGCTTGTGCTGTAGGTGTTGAGAGATGATGGAAATATCAAATCCTCCTATGATGTCACACTTTTCTGTCTAAGGATGCGCTCGCAGAGGAACATCATGATCGATTGGATATGGAAAACGAGTCGGTTTCCCAGGCGGTTGCACTTATTCAGCGTTAAAGCGATGTGTTGACATGTCATGTGTCATCGACACTTTCTTGTATTCGTAAATTGAATGATCATAAGGTTATGGGAACACTTATTAGAAAGACGGGTGATTGAATCTTGTACCAGGTTTTGAGTCAGTTGGATTATTTACCCGTGCTCAGTCCTTTTAGTGACGATGGTGAAGGCTGTGGCATTGATGCTTTTCTTCATCGTTTCCTTTTGATGCCAGATTCACCAAAGTTTCATCAAATGACACAATATGGAGTTAATATCATCAAGTGTGAAAGAAGTTGTAGCTTCTCCGAGAAGGAACCGGCCATCCAATCAGGTGCCAAAATCTATGACCCAGATAAAGACTTAACTTGTCAAGAATGCGGTCATATCTGTAGCCAAAGTGGACACTTGAATGAGCATCTTCGCACTCATACTGGAGAGAGACCTTACTCATGTAGAATATGCTGCTTGGCTTTCGCACGCCGAGATACCCTGAGAAGTCATATCAAGACCCATTCTGGTGACAAACCATACCGTTGCGGTCAGTGTGGAGCTACTTTCCCACGTAAAGAATCACTGAATCGTCACGTGCGCTATCATACAGGCACAAGACCATACAAATGCAAGATTTGTGGTGTCCAGTACGTAGAGGCCGTTTCCTTGCGACGCCATGTACGTGTGCACACTGGTGAAAGGCCGTTTGCATGCCCGTACTGTCCAAAGACCTTCACTGTGCGATACTCCCTGAGGCGCCATGTTGCCTCGCATACAGGAGAGAAGAAATACAGTTGTCGTTTGTGCGGAAAACCCTTTGCGCGTCGATATGCACTAAGTAATCATATAGAGAAGGCGCATGCTGACCAGCACATTACCGCTAACCAAGATGAGGAGGGTGAATGTAGCAGTATTGACCATGATGGGAAAATGATATGGAACAACCGAGAACCGGAGACACTGGTTACGTATAGTAACCTCGATATGGATGCAAATACGATGCATAGTAGCAGTAACCCCGAGGATGTATTGACATGCAACATCCTTGACCCTGAAAATCATGGGATGCGCAGCACATATGACAGTATAAATGGTAGTGAACTCACTGGCCCCATATTTATTCATACTAAATCCCATATTAAGTGTGATACTGAACAAAAGATGCCATCGAGTGTATTTGATTTAGAAAGATACAAAACTTTGCTACCCTCTGCCCGTGAAGGGGACAGGATGTGCCACAGTTTTGACACTGTAAAGGAATTGGCACGCAGGAAAATTCAACATTGAAGATCATTCCTTCAAATTTCACTTACAAGAGCTAGTAGATGTGCAACAACTCATACGCAGAAAGATTTGAAGAGACTCAGGGGGAAAGAGAAAATATTGAACCACAGCAGTTCAAATCGCGATTGTGGTATATCATGAGTTTTTCGACAGCTTCTTCAAACTTGACAGTTCTCGTTCCAGCATTTTCGCGTATGCTGTTGAGGCTATAACTTGTAAGCACGTACTTACTTGATGCGCGGTCTTGTGGTTGCTGAACCGTGGAGCGTTGGTGCGCCATGCAGGTTGTACGTTGACAGGGTCATAAGTCTCCATCATCAGATATTTACGAAGACATTGTCTTCATGTCAAACTATCATTTTATCATATACAATACTGGACGAATCCTTCGCCGTTTATTTACTCGACGTTTTCATGTAATTGGTACCGAACTTGCGGCTTCATATTTAATGAACCTGGTATTTCTGACCCTTGAATCTCAGTATTGCCGAACCTTGCATCTCATTTTTGACGAACCTTGGATGGTGTGGTCTTTAGCCCCATTTCTTATCAGAGCTTTTGTCACCGGCGCGGTTTTGAATTCTGTGATCGTATCAGTAATTGTCATTTCGCGATCGAAGTTCCAAAACACGATCATGGAGACATTTAGATAACATCATGCTTACAAGGAGGTCCAGGGTTCGGTTCTGTTATGTGTTCCACTGCATGGAAATGCTGTTTTTGTGATTGTGTCCTTATTGAATTGATCGTCCCCCTGCAACATAGAATGGTAACATTTTCTTGGGGGATTGTGACTTGTTGTAATTATCTTCTTTTGCAACATGTATTGATAGCCTCGACAGGAATCGATCATTTGGTAGAGAGCTAGGGAGTACAGATAAAGCAGAATTATCTCGAATATTCTGCGCTCACGACATATCCTTATTTATGTACCGCAGTAATACTTTAAGTTTCCCCATTTAAAAAATTAATCAAGGCACTCGTCGGTCTCAAATTTTTCTGGAAGCATCAGAGTTTTAAGGAGGGACACAATGCTATTCGCTGCCATTTTGCAAGAGAAATATCGAGGAAAACCAGCGTACCATAGGCCTATGTCCCAATTCCTAAGCCCTTTCTCGATCTCTTCCACAGATTTTATATTTTTTCAAATAGTGATTTATTGTTAATGCCATTTGCTTCACGTATGAAGTTTCCCTTCGACTTCACTGAATGGATGTTTCAGAAACGAATTCCATACCTGCCGCTGAAGCCTCATAGACACCTATGACGTTTCTTTGGAATAATTGACCATCCTCTTTTAAAGAAGGAAGTGTGATTTCGCCACAAATCTTGACAGGCAGTAACCATCGATATAGGTAACAAAGGAAGTTTGTCATCGTGGTGTTCATCCCCTTATTGATCCTCGAACCATTCATTCTAAGAGGTCAAATTGGCGTCAGTTGCAAAAAGAAGAATGCAAGTGTGCATGTGGTAATCCCCACGCAAAGTCAATCGCAAAATAATGCGCGCGCGACCAAAAGGTCGAAATGGAAATTGGGTCTTAAGAGAAGGTCAGGTCAAGAGTATTGTTGAAAAGTAGAAATGGCTTAGTAAACTTGGAAAGATCGGCGGTCTGAGTCTATAGAAAGCATGTTACCATTTTTAACACAATAGCAGTAGTGTTTCAACGACTTTGTATTAGATATAAGCAATGCATCTCAGCTAGGTGCTTCTATGTTTACTATTCTTTGTAGATACGAAGAGATGATTGGTTTCAAAATCATTTCTAATTTGTAATCTTGGTGTAAGGAATCAAGAAGGCGCATCACCCCCTTTCAATCTCTCTTTGAGCAAAGACTTCTGTTACAGATGTCTCTCCTCGAAATGGCCTTATTTTGTTGTAAGTGTTCTCTTTTGGAATAGCCGTTGTACTCCGTCTTACATTAGAACAGTAGTTTACGTAACTGGGCATACGCAAAGTGAGAATCCACAATTGTAAAGTATAATTTGCTAAAATGACATGCAATATTCAGACAAAAAGAAAATGTTAGTCGATTGCTGAATGGTATTTAGCCCACAACTGTATTTGATATGCTAAGATTCTACCCTTGGTTTGCTTATGGATGCATACGCATACTGCTTGATTCTGTCGTTTAATTAAAAGAGTCTAAATACGCTGATGTAACAAAGATCAAGAGTATTTTCAGGAAGCGAAGATTGAAGTTATTCCTACCAGACTTTTTATAGTTATTTGTTGCCACCTGCATTCAATGATAAGGTTACATCGTTCCAGTACCCGAATATGTTTTCGGTTTTACACAAACCACAAAAAGGATGGGATCTCTATTCACTTAATCTACCAATGATTAGCACCATGAGCCGATGGTGAGGTTTGTTTATACTAATACTAAAGTATGCACGTTGCCGACCTTAGTTTCACGTACAGAATGATATTTATTTTGGCGCGTTTTAAGTTACACTGGTCACGTCAAACAATTTTGAAGATAGATAGATAGGTAGACAGACGGACAGACAGACAGACAAACAGGCAGATATATACACACATA
>JAAAKL020005183.1:0-19713 GCA_010016065.2 Carybdea cf. marsupialis auct. non (Linnaeus, 1758)
CATCAATTACACATCTACATTGCCGATGGACTAGGTAGAATATGATCTAATGTACTGATACTTCTGTCCCTTATCAATTACACATCTACATTGCCGATGGACTAGGTAGAATATGATCTAATGTACTGATACTTCTGTCCCATATCAATTACACATCTACATTGCTGATGGACTAGGTAGAATATGATCTAATGTACTGATACTTCTGTCCCTTATCAATTACACATCTACATTGCCAATGAACTAGGTAGAATATGATCTAATGTACTGATACATCTGCCCCATATCAATTACACATCTACATTGTCGATGGACTAGGTACAGTGTGATCTAATGTACTGATACATCTGTCCCATATCAATTACACATCTACATTCTAGACACCTGTACTTAGGTAGGCAACAAAGTGCTAACTTCGAAATATTTTCCATTCGTTCAGCTCGTTTCAGATACAGGCATTCAGAAGTAACTGGTATATTTAATCTCTAGAAACCATCAAGCCTTAGTTCAAGGGGATTAAATCAAGAGAATATGTTCCCCTTACATTTTACCTCACGGCTAGATTTCCGTTTCTCTTGTTTTACTCGACAGCAACTTAGTACTGCAGATCTAAGTGGTATTGGCAATAGGTTGCTGTCTTATTTGGTAAAAGAGTTTTGATCACTCCCCGAACACTGAGGACGCAGGCATTATTCTAAGCCCTTAAATACCTTTATTCAAGCGGACAAGACTGCTTCTCCTTCCCATGAATGGGCAGAATCGGTCCTTACACTGAACACTCAAAACGATGAAGGCTATGGCGGTGTTCAGGTATCTTGTTCACTTCCCTATTTCGGACTATTTGTATAAGGGTGGGAATTGTGAAAGTTGTAACTGATCGAAGAAGGTAAGGAAAACCCATCTTTGCTTTTCCTTTTTTTTGGAAGTGTAGTAAAATCTTTATTAATAAGCCATTCAATAAATGTAAGGCATTTGTGAACAAACCACCCTGACAATCTTAACAGTAGCGAGTCACCACCGTGCAAGTTAACTCGATCAGTGTAGCATACAGGTTCCAAACAGGAGGGCACCGCAATCATATTATGCTGTGTAGTATCTGCTAGGGATCTTGAAATTTGAGGAACGCAAACCCCTAGTGTAGTAATTGAACGACATTGCCTACAATATGATATTGATGGATTTTCACCGTTAAAAGGTAGAGCCTCGCCTTGATAACATTGCCACTTCATCCTATTATAGTTTGATAGAGAGATTACGGAGTTATTTTATACGCTGTTAGGACTAGGATATGTTTTGTTAAAATTTTAGAAATACGAGAAGAGCAATATTTTATTTAGATGATATCAAAATCTAATGTAAAGATTAACTTGTTTCTCATCACAACGCATCACCACTTTTGCCATGTTGCTGTTTTGATGCTCAGAGTCACTTTAAAACATGTTATTTGTGTTACAGAACGTACATATACAGCAAAAAAGCCGACTCATTCTGACTTTGTAATGATAGAAGATTTTTGGCTGGTTCTCGTCATGATCATCTCGCCAACGGATTTTACACTAACAATACAATTCTTAAATATTTCCACAAAGCTGTTCAGCTATGTTCTTGCATATACACAAAGAAGGAAAAGAAACGTTCAAGGTAATTGAATTAAAGAACTAAGATGAAAAGGGTAGTCAGGAAAGATAACTTGTATGTATAAAAATGTTCTTTAAAATATTTACATTATGGAACCTAGAATGATAAGAGATTGCTATAGTATACAATTGATGTAACCTAGTTTTATGAACCAATTACCTGTGTCCACATAAGATATGGGTACTGCCTCAGAAGCTGTAATACCTATCTTGTCCTTCGTTATTGATACGCAAGTACATTGCTGAACGGCCTTTTCAACTTGGGTGCATTGAGAAATACTAGCGGGCAGCAAGCTGTACGTCACTATCCTTCTTATGACTGAGGCCTTGTAGGGTTTTCGTGGTGGAAGGTGCACCTTATACAAGTTCTGCTTTACTCTGTATATATTTTGTGAATATCTGTCTATTGGGGTTTAGGAACGGACTTCGTCCTAGTCTCACCTAATCGAATTGTGCTGCCCAAGGGAGCGCAGTTGATTTTGGTAAGGTATTGATGATTCCTGTTTGTCGATCTTGTTGTTTAAGTTTTACGAGCAGGTATGTGTATATTGAGCTATATGTTTTTGAAGTGAAGATTATGTTTGTAGAAACTTGAAATAAAATTGATGCAGTTCAGTCGTTGTTTGCATGTGTCATTTGTTGTCGTTGTACTTCCCAAGGGAACCACAGTTTACTCTGGCACTACTTTAGGAACTATTTTTGATTTCCTGTTTCTGAAATCCATGTAAAGAATAGACACTCGTACGCGCTGGCATTGTACTTATTTTATGAGCAAAGTACGACAGGTGGTCCATAAATTGAAAGGAGAGGATGAATCAACAAATAGTATTATTGCCAGTTTTTCAGTGTGCTCCGTTTATTATCTTTTGTTTGGAAAATTCTTAGACGAGGTACCGCTTATTACACAAACCTCATCCTACGGCCTTTAGTAATCATCAGATTGAAAGCGTAGGACAGCCTTAATCGAAATACTAGCAGTTGGTCAGGGCATCTCTGGCTCGCCTTCAGCAGCGAACAAATCTTTCGCCTTTTACTAAAAATTTCCGTGGAGGAGAGCATGCTAAAGTGTCTATAGACCAAATTTTTGCCGTCCTGCCCTCAAACGGGGCTTATTCCTCTCTGCTCATCAGGAGGTACAATGAGAGATCGCAATTGGTCAGGGCAGACCAAGCACGTGGGGCACAATGAACGTATCTTGAGAAATGGCGGCGTTTTGAAACGTATCACGATTGTCTTTACTATGGGTGCTGTGAAGTTTTGCAATAGAAGTCTTGTCTTACCTTGTTAAGAAATCTTACTGTAGTTTCCATCCATCCATACCCTTGTGTCGTATAAGTGTACCCGCATATCGTACAAGTTTTATAACAACAGCTCATACGTTACTGCTAGTTTAGATTGGAATGAGGAAGGACTGTGCTTAATTGTACTAACTCCTTCCTGTCATATTAAGAGATTGAAAACTTACCTTTTCGCAAGATAGTATATGTAACTATGAAGAGGACGCAAAAATTCTCAATAAGGTTACCACTGGTGATAAATGTATGAAATCTCATTAAAAGGCAGAGGAAGTGAGCTGGATCTCAGAGGCTCAAGTAAGTAAAGAAGTCAAATTCTCTATATCGATTTATGTTGATTGTGTCATTTTTGTAGTGGGCGACAATTGAACGTGTTTTGCGTTGCAATTTGGCAATGCAGCAGCGTACATGCGCCAAATTGCGTAACAACATTTCAACGTCTACGTATGAAAGGATAAATATCGATGGAATTGGGTCAGATAAAGCTGAACACGTCATGTTAGCGGTGGTATGAAGACCAGTGCTGCCAATCTCAAGGTCCAGGTGTCAACAGTGACAGTGTTCAGAAGTATTAGAAGTTACGTAGGTGTTGATGAAATCTGCTTACGTATAAAACATTGGATATGCCAGTATGTATGTGGCTTGGACATGACTGGAAGGGTTCTTGTTGCTATTCTGAAGGGAACACCTTAGTACATGACTAGTGCATGGCACAGGTTATTGGCCCACACATTAATGACATCAAAATTAAAAGGTCGGCTGGAGATGGCTTATTATTTTAAGACCATATCATTCTTTTTAGTGATGATATTCACCGTTTGCTTACGTGGTAAAATCTGAACTTTGCATCACAAAGTCGATCGGCAAGTTGGTCTTTGAGTTGCTAAAATGTTGCGAAATGTTATCCATAGATTAAAATGATCAGTGGGAATAACTATAGAAAGATAGAATTGAAAGTATTGTCAATTGTTAGTTATGTATTACTGTTCAAAGCATCGTAGTGAGCTTTGTTTTAATGTTTTTCTGCAGCTATAGCTGCAGGGTGTTAAAAAAGTCCACGAGTCTTCAGGGATGGCTGTTACTGTGTTTGAATATAATTTTATGTTTAAGATACACCGAAAAAACCAAATGACTTTACCTAAATTCTCCTTCTTGCAGCCCATTATCTATTTAACTTTGCAGAAATCTACACAATTGGGGTGAACGGATGACCTGTTTGTTAACAGGCTTGTGTTGTTGTATTAACTCAATCCTGAATCGGTTAGTAATCGATAAATCGAGTTGGTATGAACAGCCTAGTAAGAGTAATCTGATTGGTTCTCATATCAAGGTTTCGGATTCAGGTGCAGGAAGAGGAGAAAAGAACTTCAAAGAACAAAAGATCTAAGAAATAAGGACACAAGACGACAAGCCTACGGGCTCCTTTACTTATTTTTTATTCAAAACCTGAAACATCTACAAAATTCTATCATATATACAAACAATAAGACCTCCGCCACTAGAACGTACCTACTATATTTAAGGTCCCTACAAAACGAAGAACATTGCTGCAGGCTACATAAAGCCGAGTTACCATAGAGACCACAGATTTTAAAGGGGAATGGATATCGACTGTTAGCACTTTTTTAGTGGTTCCACCTTGCTGTAACATGGAAGTACTGCTCTCAAGTCCTTTACCTTGCTTGGCAACTGTAGATGCTTAGGGGAGTGGGGCTCACACCTATTCCTGACAGCTCAAAAATTCTATCTCATATTTCTCGCGATTTAAAAGGCAAAATAACTTCATCAACAACATATCTTATCGAACGAACATTTTTCATTATTTTGAGTAGTCAAAACACAGGGAAAAGTGTAGCATTCTACACTGCTATCGTCTGTTTATAATCAGTATATCAATTCTAAGGTCCAGTCTGATATTATCCTTTAAGATCAAACAGCGTGGAAACAACATCTCGGGTGTAAATGGCGACCAAGTAACGCGTCGCAACGTTTATGGCCCCAACAGAAAAAGCCCGTAGAATGCAATTGCAATATTCTATTCAGTAAAACGTATTTATTTTGTCTTCTATAGAAGTATTCGAAGGTTGATCGCATCGTTTAGCAATCTATATTCTCCTAGTTGAGGAATGGTACAACTAATAAAGGAATTGTGATTTTACTTTCCAGTAACTTAAAAATTCATGGGGTTTTTGTAAATTCGTCTTCAGTGGCTAAGTTGCTACCATCTAACGAAAGCACGTCAAGATCAACGTGATGAATATGTATTAAATAATTAACCATAAAGACATAAAATTATTAAAATTGGAGTCCCCTCTCAAAGCAAGGGTAACGTTTTATTTTACCTACAATTTCATAACAGACCATCACAAATCAACCATAAACTGCGTAAATATTTTAAATTTATAAGATCTTCAAGCCCTTAAAATAACACATCCTATAAGCTAATGGGTGTACAATGACAATCAAACTTTAGAACAGCTGAGAAGCAAAGTTGGAGTTCCTCAAGGAAACAAATTAGTCCATTACTATTCTACAAGTGAAAGTGACATTACTGATGAGCCCTGTAGCTTCAACTTTTCATTATTACTACATTTCATTCCATTCAAAATATAACAGACTATAGAACGTACCTAAACTATATAACAAAGAGTTGCTTCCTATTCGGTGACCAAACCATCAATTCAATGGTATATTACTAATTGGAGAACCCTTAAACTTACATGCCCTCGTGGTGTTACCAATTTGGTGTACACCTAAATATTTACTCTGCAAGAAAAGGCAACGGATTATATTATTCAGGTCAAATAAGAACTGTTACTTCCCCTGTATATGGAAGGAGGCCACTACTGAAGGGAAAGCGCTAGTGAGATTATCAATGTATTATTTCAACCATGTACACTAACTAGGCCTTTGGAGACAAGGCTGAATGGAACTTACACAAGGGTGCTGAGAGTTGTAAAAAATGTTTCATGATAGAAACCTGTGACAAACTCCCAACTGTATGCAGAACTTCTAAAAATAAGTGATGTCATCAAAGAGCAGAGGACGAGGTACAGAGGACACTGGAGGAGAAGCAAGGGAGCAGTTATTTCAAAAGTTCTTCTTTGGAAGCCTCTCAATAGAAAACGATCTAGAAGCAGACCATCACCAACATTCATAGATCAACACCAACAAAGAGATAAACATACCTAAAGATGGCCTTGCTGCAGTAAAGAATGACGGAATCCTCTGGAAAGATTGTGTCAAGACAATCCACCCGAGGTTGATCTGGCAAGATAAGGCATTTCAACCAAAAAAATGGTGGTTTACATTTTTGGACTTGATCACCTATAAGATCTCTTTAAACCATCTAATGATGTTATAAAGCTTGTTTAAACCTATTGTTGTTGGAGGAAACATTAGATATGTTTCACAAGGGGAGAAATATTAGATATATCTTTCACAAGGGGGGAAATATTAGACACATCTTTCACAAGGGGAGAAATGTTAGATATATCTTTCACAAGGGGGGAAATATTAGATACATCTTTTACAAGGGGAGAAATAGATATATCTTTCACAAGGGGAGAAATGTTAGATATATCTTTCACAAGGGGGGAAATATTAGACACATCTTTTACAAGGGGAGAAATAGATATATCTTTCACAAGGGGAGAAATATTAGATATATCCTTTACAAGGGGAGAAATATTAGATATATCTTTCACAAGGGGAGAAATGTTAGATATATCTTTCACAAGTGGAGAAATAGTAGATATATCTTTCACAAGTGGAGAAATAGTAGATATATCTTTCACAAGGGGAGAAGTAGTAGATATATCTTTCACAAGGGGGAGAAATATTAGATATATCTTTTGCAATTTTTGGCAACTTTCTTGTAGCAATATCTTTTGATTTTCATGTTAGTAAGCATTAGATCCAAAAATAGGAAAATCCAATTTCATGACGTTCCATCTTCCCTTTCTTTCTCAATTGTGTCTTTTTGCTTTGCTTTCATTTGGTAACTTGTTCATAACATTATTTAAACATTTTAAAATTCTAGTAACTTGTGTTTCCATCTTTGTTGTATTTGTAATTTTCATAATTTGCTTAGAGTTACATTTTGTTCCTATCTCTCTCAAACATTTAATTCACAAAATTGTTGATTGGCAGGCATACAATAATCTGTTATAAAGAAACCACACTTAAATTAATGGTTTCAAAGGAAAAAAATCTTGGTCTTAGAAAAACTTGTTCACTTAAACAGGTCAACGAGGCAAAACCATGCCAGTGATCAATCTTGATACGAAGCTGCCAATGTAAATCACAATACTACAAGTCCTTGTGAATGGCTCCCCCATTGTAAATACTATCAAAATAGATCATTGATTTATTACTGTCACTTACTTTACATGCAACTTTAAACACAGTATTAACAACTACAGTCTGAGACTCATGTAACAACTGGTATAGTAAGACCAGCATACAAAAACGTTTGCACCCTTTCTTCCACCCAAACAAGACTTTTTACATGGTGTCCATAACATAAAAGGAAACATTGCCCCCTAGTTAACATTCAAGTACCCCAGTTTCCGAAATAAACTATCAAACCTTTGAAACTCCTCTTCATAGCTGTCAAGTATATCTTGCAATGTCCTCCCTTCATCTGATGCGTTTGATTTGGATGCAAACATACTTAGAACTGGTGGTTTCTGTGTATCTCGAAACAGGGATGCAGCTTCACCTTCTCTCCCTGAAAATGCTGGCCTTAGCTCTACAAGCACAAAGTCATCTTCAAATCCAACGGCATGTGCTTGTGGCTGCCCATCTTCAAGAACCTGAGTTACAGAATGTGTATCCTCAGACTGTTGATTGTCCTCCTGGAGCTCACCTTCCCCATTAGAATTTGAGCTTCTGGCCTCTACATTGGCCTCGTCAACTTCAATACTCTGACCTGTTCCTGTCATTTTTTCTTCCAAATGGGAAAGTAATGGTGGTGTTGAAGGAAGTATAGGAATTGAGGATATTGAATCAGTTACTGCTGGTAAGTCAGCAAAGGCAGCTAGTGTTAGATAACCTGCACTAACAAACCCCTCCTCACAATCACCTTTAAATCTTGATCCTGTGGCATTTTGTCCAGTGCTGACTACAGTTGTCTCTTTCAGTTCAAATCCTTGCTGATTTGCATCATATTTATTACTGGTTATTGGCATTGAAAAGGATGTTCTTTGCAGACTTCCAAGTCCTGAATTTTGTTCAAGTGACAAATTGGAGACAGATGGTGTCCTTTCTATAAACTCAATTTCCCCAATGGCATCCTTTAGTTCCCCTGACATCCACAAACTGCTGGTCCCTGGAGTAGAGATAGGAGGTGAAAAACAAGAAGGAATTGACATGGCATTGCTGGTCACATCCTCTGACACTGCTTTGGCAATCTGATCCACAATACCTTGCGTTGTTGTTTCTGTTAGATGCAGTTGCTCTACAAAAACACAAACAGATGCACTAGTTAGTATAACGCCAGCTGTGAGGGGAGTTGTTTAATATCTTGTACCACCTAAGGGAAGGAGATGGAAAAGTACTGAATGAAGGTGTCATTTCCATCACAAGCATATTTAAAGGTATTTCAGAAGCATTGCTAACCACATAGATGAAGCTAGCTGTTTAAGGCCTTTATCAAGTTAACGGCTTGACATGTAAAGTTATGCTATCTGACATCACAATAAAATCCTAACTTTACATCTTTGTGCAATGAAAAATATTTAAGAACTCCGTGCAACTAGGAAAACAGGATCTTAACATTGTATAGAGGTTGGGTGTCACTGGCATTCACTGTGAAAAAGGAAATTTTGGTTGAGAATGTTGGAGGAGCCACCATGGTCTAGCAGTTAAGTTCTTTGTCTTCGAATGCCTATTTGAAGGGCATCTAGTCTATGCTATGGTAACAAGTTCCATGCAAATGAGAATTGCCCTAGCCCCTTTCAGGGGAAGTACACAGTATAACAATGGCAACACCAACATTGATAGAACATAGCCTGGGAGTAGTACCAAGGAGAGTGGAGAAGTGATAATGATTACAACAACAACAATTATAAGGATAATAGAAATGATGACAAAAAGAAGGTCAGTAACACTGGCCTTCTAAATACCCAATATCTGAAGTACTCCGGCAGGAGCCAAGGACTGACCACGTCATAGTATTGTCACATTTATGAGTTAAATGATATTAAAAGATGTGAAATTTAAATTATAAACTACTGGGAAAAGCAACTCATCACACTTTGTTTTTTCTTCTATCATCAGATTATTACAGCTGCAACTTTTTTGTAGATTCCCATAATATAACAGCTCAGATTGCACTTTGCCTAATGATTGTAAATGACAATTGCTTTTTACAAGATGCTATTGACTTTTCAACAGTTCCATATCAACTATATGGTACGTTTCAGAAATTATCAATCAAGGTGTGCCTCCAATTATATGGGCAGATAAAGCACCGTGCTGGCCTGGAATACCCCTGACGTAGTATCAGTAGGTGAGGCATACGAATTTTCAAACATCTTTAACACCGTTACTAATCCCATCTCGAAACACTCGATCCACTTGATGTTGAAGTCATCTCTTATCCATTCACTTAACTGCAATGCTTGATATCATTGATTTGTGGTAACAACACATTATAGGTGAGCCAAAACCCAGTCGACCTAAACATCACACCTTGCGTCATTAGTCAATATAAAATCCCGACTTAAAAAACTTCTAGTTACTTCAATTGAGCCATTTTACTCCACATATTCAACATGCAAATATCGTTGCGACAGTCTGACTCTGAAGACAAGGCTATCGCGTCATATTGATCTGAAACTATTAGTGCATACGAGAGCCAAATTATGATGCTTTAACCTAAAGTACCTGTAAAATGGCTTCTTATGACGATTAACCGACATTTATCGTGCTTTTGAAGGCAGATAAGAGAAAACCCAATGAATACTAAATATCGTTAGAGCTAGAGAAAAGAAAGGCATGGGACAGATGACACGGGCAGATGACAGGCATATAAACAAACACATGTGTGCTGGCAAAGGACTAACACATACAAAAAAGTAGTAGAAATTGTAAATTCTACCTTTGCTTCGGTCTATGTCGGGTCTTTTTAATGTGGAAGAAGAATGATACGCCTTTTGCTGAGTATCAATGTGTATTGCATCTCGATAAGCAACGGCTATAGAAATCGTATAAAATGGCGTCCCAACTGAACCAACAGTGTTCTGCTCCGTTAAATCTTCGTAAGTCCCAGATTGACGGCTTCCTGAATATATTTTATACAGAAATTTAAAGTCCTTGCTCCGCCGTCTCGATACTCGGTAAGCTGGTAGCGCTCTCGTAAAGGAAATTAAAGTTTTTAATAACACGGCAAGTTTGTTATAAACTGTGAAACAGACTTTGACATTTGTGTCCACTTTTTCGGTGGCAAAGACACTCCATGTTTCCACAAGCATGTCTAGTCCCTCCGCTGTCCTCAAAATAACATCGATAAAGAAAGCATCGCGTACTGCTGGGCAGTGACGACCGTATAAAGTCTTGATTTCATTTTGAACCTCAGAAACTATTACGCCATTAGGAAGCGCTATGTTAAACCAGTCCACTCCGATGGTTTCTGGATTGCAACGAGTCACAAGCTTTTCCCCAGACCTTGACTGTATGATCGTTTGTGCTGCCTTAATGCAGAAGAATTTAATGTATTTATCGATATCACGTCTTGCAATAGAAGCCATATTTCTCTACGGTCAATTGTTTGAAATAGATCTGAAGCTAACTCAGTCGGTCAAGAACGCACTCGGTGCAGTGGTACTTTCACTACTAGTCCATGTGTGGCAAATCAATATTTAAATCCCGAATGGGCTTCCATACGAATACGGGCCCCTTTCTGCGCACGATCTACGTGAAATAATAAAGTACCATACTAAAGATCGCCAGCTTTCTAACATTTACTACCACTGTTTACAGATTTATCTGCCATGTTTTCTTTTCATAAAAACTTTGCTGCGCTCGGCTTTTCTCAATCTGTGTACCGTAATTTATCTATAGGGGGCCAGTAGACGTTCAATACGATAAATATGCAATCCAGGAAATTTGTTGTTAATAGGGGAGTGTGCAAGAAACAGCAGTAGCACCAAGAAGCAATAGAGAATATTTGAGGTTTTTAAAGGGGAGATGGGGGGGAGGGGGAAGTTGTAGACATTCCAACTGTAAAAAGGTGCCTAATCCTATCGGGGTTTTCTAGGCCTTGAATCTTCCTCATCTATTGGTGAACTCTGTTAATAGACTTTTTGGGATGCTAGAACCACGTTATAAACTATCTCGCCAAGCCAATTGTGGATAACAGCCCCGCATTTCAGGTTTTGTCCCTGAAAAGCCCCTCGTAATATTAAAACACTATTCAGAAGCATTTTTGTACTGAATAAGTAAATTCAGTTATCTTCAGCCACTTTGATAGAGCGTGCAAATGAAAGGACGACCACTCTCGTCTTATGTCTCTGTTCGGTGACGTAGGAGTTGCGGTCAGAGGCAGCGCAAGGACAAAACTGGCATAGGGGGGATAGGGAGACACAGGATAACTACAGGTAGGGGTTAACTGCATTTTGAAAGAAACACAAGGGGCTCCAAAGTTCATCACTCATGGAACTACAAGGTTACAATAACTAAATAAGGGATAATAGTCAGCAAATGTTTACTTCCGTAACGCAAAGCCTATTTCTGGCGAGGGTTGACTGTTAACTAAAGGATAAAATATAGAATGTGTTTGACTGATTGGTGGCAAACCAAGCCAAGATTCGAGTCCCTAAACAACGAGAAAAAAACAGTATCGATCACCTTTGTAATTACACTAAATATCTTAGAATTTGTGCTTAGTCATTTTTATCAAGTTGGGCGCAATTTTCTACAGAATTTCAGGCATAGTATTAAAAGCGCGAAAAAGTAACAAATATTAGGTATTTCCACTTCATATCGGACAAGAGAGTGTTACCATTTATTACATTGATTCATGTTAGCCACAAATTCCGTGAAAACAGGGTCAGCTCTATTCTCCTTATCCATGTTTCCTCACAATAGGTTTATAAATTAGTGAGAACATATAACACACGTACTGCTTTGATCTTTCTTCTTCTTCCTTCCTCCCTCTACATATTTTTCTTTGATTAAATTTTCCCTCTTTCAATGTTGTGTCGCTAATGTGATCAATGGGCTTGCTCTATACACTAAAATGATTCCTAAATTCCCATGAAATTTTTCCCTCTGATAAAGAGTGCCTTGCAATGATTTGAAGCGTAGGCCTGACCTATACAATATGTCACTGGTGCTCAGACTTCTTAAATAAGAGGCCTCCTGAACATCTTTGGCTGTAAAATCATAGGAATTCACAAACATGTTGCACAAATAGACAAGTATAAACTTGTATTGTATTGCGTCAATCTTTGCATCAAATATTTTCACTATTTTCTTTAGGTTAGTTGATTTTTACTTTTGAAAATCTGAACTTTTCAGGGAAACACTTTTAAGTTTTCTTATTGAAAGAAGTCTTAAGAAAATTGAAAAACGATGCGCGAAATCCCAAAGAACATAGGCCATTAAAAGAAGAGTTGCCCTTGAAGCCGAAAGCCCTATGGTGGGTTTCATGCACTAATTCCATAAGATGTTTTTGCCCTGACGCCTCCAAAGAAACAGGAGACTTTGAAAGAAATCTTGAAAGACATACGTACAGTATTAAATATCTGCAGAAAAGATCCTAGGTTGGAAGTTGCTTGAGTAGCATCCACCCTATGAAAGTGGTGCTTAAAACAGTTACTATCTATAAGTAATTAAATCCTGCTAGAAATATTTACTATCAAATTCAGCAGATGTTTGAATAATTTGTAATCATTCACAGCGACGAGCGAAAGGTCTCATCAATATTAAATAGATTTGAATGATAGATTGGGATCATTATCAGAATAAAGTGTTAATTTGCACCTTCATCGTACAATTGTCCAAAGTTATCTGGAGATGAACTTCCCACACAATCCACAGAACGATGCCTAACTTGAAAATGTTACCTCAATCACTGTGACTATTTACATAAGTCATTTTTAACTTTGGTGCAACAGGCTGGTTGTAATGGCTATTGATTGGATGAGTAAAGATTGGTTGACTTATACGCGTACTTGTTACTTATAGAGACAGCTCAAGCTTTAGGGAAAAAATGGCAGCGCCATTTCATTATTGGTATCTATATTGTATCATGAAAAAGAGAAACTATGGAAGCGCAAAGCATTCCATTTCATGAGGGCTCTGTGCACCTGGCACACTTTAAAAAAGTGATGGATTCACTCACTATTCTCACCTTACAGTACACAGATATTAAAAACGATGCCTAGTCCGAAATATTCCATAAATATCATGCCTCAGATGACTTGAGATGTTTACATTTAATCAAATGGTAGCATAATTTGTTAGAGTATAGTGGAGCGAGGAATAGACTGTATATTTTTAGATGGATCTTTAGGAGAGAGCTGTTTTAATGGAGATATTAGAATGAGAAAGTGAAACTGACAAGATTACTACAAAAGTTGTAAACTCCTTGCGACAAAGAATGTATTTAGCTTGTATCTTTCTCACTACTTGATATCCTTTGGGATTGTAACCTCAACCCCACTATATGTTATTCTGAATTATGTTTGGCTAATTTTAGAAAGAAAATGGAATCATCTAGATGATTGATATCAGTTATGACAGAAGACAAAGAAAGGAAAGAAAGATGAGGAGAATATACATTTCCCCCAGCACTAAAGTGGAACTGTCCTAGAACAAACAAAATTTATACGGTGATAGGAGCATGGAGAGTGATATACCATTGTTTACAGTCTAGTCAGATGGGGATAGTAGGAAAAATATGAAGGAGAATGAATAACAAAACCAAAGTGTTTGGTCATGGAAGAGAAATGTAAGTAACATTTGAGATTGCAATCAATATTTTCATTAGTTTTAATAGATTCTAGAGACGGAGATTATTAAAACAATATCATTCGCGGTGCGATGTTGTCCAAAAGGGTTTTAGAGCACGCGGTTTCTTCTGTCAAGCTTACGTCGACATCGGCATTGCAGTATGAATGATAATTATTGTCGGGAAGGTGCGTCAAACATTTTCTCCCTTACTACACCTATCAACATTTGTTGACTCCATTTAAAGCAGATTGCACATGAGCAGGAGATAAATCCTTCCACATAGCACGATCTTTCACTGAAGATCTCAGCAATTGCTAGCCGAGTCCTGCCTTCCCTCCTGCTTCGAAATAGACTTAGCATTTCTTTTACCAGAATAGCACGATATTTGAATGGAATATATACACTTGGCATTCCTCCATCAGCTACCTAAACTTGCCAATGAGTCACTGAATCATTCAAAGATTCAAGCATGCCTTAAAGCTAGCATTTCTTTTAATTGATGCAACGCGAAGGTCAATGCACTGAGCGGAGAGACAAAAATGACTTCCATTCTGTCACAAATATGTTTTAAAATATCGCTCTTCATGATCTTTGATAATAAACAAGACCTAACATAAACGTTAATTTGTGCATACAAGTGATGGGAAATAATGCTAGGTTAACACCGTAAATTATGTCAATTAAATTTTACGACTTCTTGATACATCATGTCTTTGTGATAAAACAAAGGAATCTGAAAGTTTGGAGAATAAAGACCCACTCATTTTTGTGTTTTAATTTCCAAGAGAACCCACTTATCATAACATCTATACAATAGAAGTTCATCTGGCAACTGTCATCGTTTGCTTCTGAGATTGTTTGCTAACAGGTGCGCTGCCAAAAGCTTCAAGAAATCATTGTTTAGAACAGCAGTTCTGAATCGAGAGCCATATTTGGTATGCAGGGCGCGGGGGAACGACTTGAGAAGACGGGGAAGCATAGAATTGAAATTGGGATTTAGGGTGGAATTGAGGGACAGCAGATTAAGCAGCAGTAAAAGATGAAGTATCTTCTATTTCAATAAACCTTTGTATCTGAAAATACTCATGTATCGTACATATTGATATACTAGAACTATAATTAGCAAATGATTGTGTGCATATCTACAAACAGACGTCTGGTGAAAGCAAGTAATATATCTCATAACTGCAATCTTACTTGCCATGCTATCTCTACCGATTGTGCATAAGAAGCGCTATCTATATTATTGATCAAACGGTCAGAAGATCATATATTGCACTGAAGAAATAATTAAATTAATTGACATAACGTGCTACAATTATTATGTGCTAATTATCTGTTACTTATCTCATGAAATGAAGTATTTAAAATTTGGGAAAATTGAATTTTGTTGCAAGTAGATTGAGATATTCGTCAAATTATGGATTAAACTGACTTTTCTAAACTTTTTCTAATCGAGTACCCTAGGAAAATGGACGCTGTTCTAAATATATGGCAATTAAAACTCTAGAACTCTCTATAAACTTTGACGATTCAGAGGATTCAGTATTTATTAGGTGATCTTACTTCTCATGCAGTGCTTGTAGTCTGTCATCTACTCTGATGGTGCATTGTGTACTAGATCAGGTACGGTCCCCCCAAGACATGGATTCTTGTGGTATCCCTGGTGGGGCTGGAATTTTATACAATGATATGGTGAGTAAAATCCAACGGTCTGATATATGATACAACAAAGAACAACATCCTTGTAGCTGACGTGAAGCGTCATAACCTTAAAATCACCAATACTTTGTTTAATTATGAATGGTTCCCGTGCTATTCTGATCGTACTCTTCTGTTGAAAAGTGGCCTTTACTTTCCGTCGTGTTCTTTTGATCCAACTCAATCGAGTATCTGAAAATTTGCTCCTGCAAGAAAGACGAAGATAACTAACCTCTTTTCCATTTACTTTTCTCGGACTGCATTTCTTAAGAATAGATCTGCTAGGGACAGCGCTTTGTAAAGTGTCTCACAGATCCGATATCACAGTTCACAGGAAAGGTATTGCTTTCATCATGAGACTCGACACTTCTGAAGGTTTAAGTCTCACTGAAATTTTCTGGCGTCTTGTCTTAGCTACTAGCGCGGCCTTATTCCCACGTGACAGAATTTTGGTCATATGTGGGTCGCAGTGAGTTGAGGAAAGAAAGCAAAAAAACGAGTATCGGTTGCTTTAACATCAAAACTCTGCTTAATCGTCAAATTCTGTGTAATCTGCTTGTTCATCACGTTAATGGTGAACAACAATGGCCTCGTTGACAAGGTGTCTCTTTCGCGCAAACGCAAAAAGAAAATGTATTCAGAAAGGACGAGTAGTTTGTGTCCTTTGTAGGTTTTTTTGTGCGGAAACCAAATTGACCCGGTACCAGACAGGTCAAGCCTATCCGTTATTTAACTCTTGGAATACATATTGAGTAGCAGGGGCGCAAAAATTTGTAAACATCTCCCTTTCTCTTGTTACTTTTGTTCCTTTCCAATCTACAAAGTCCAGTGTTCACCGTGTTGTTATGGCAACACGGCATACATACATCCACTTTAGATTCCAGCCTCTCTTGCACCTAAAGCACTCTTAAAAGTGGTTGTAAACTTGAGATGACACTCCGTCATCAAGAAGAACTGTTCGAATCAGGGCCAGGCTCATATTGTCCAAGAACGATGGCTGCCTCAGCCTGAACCACTAGAAACATTCAAATCCTAATCGATTAAGCTTTGAGAACTTTTTTATCTGGTAGCATTGGAATATCGTAGTGAAGGTTAAGAGAGGTACTATTTGTCGCGATATATCTGACAAACGTTGGCTTGTTTTTATTGGAATAACCGATGAAGGCGCATGTCTGAAATGTCTTGGGTAGAGATGTGTTGCCTCCAATTTCGCGCTAGAAACAAATAAATATTATGCATTACTACAATTTCAGAGGATAGACAACAAAAATAAATTAAAAACTCCGCCACAGAAAGTTCTTGGGCCTACTTTTCGGACACTTTCCACTGCAAAAATTATGCGGACACATGCTTGTTAACCTTAGGAAGAACTTTCAGTACAAATTGAGTTTGATTCTGTGGGGACAGGGGGGACGAAGGAACAGGAGGACTCGACCACAGAAGACAAGAAGTAACTGGTGACCCTTAACCTTTAAAAGGAGTCAGCCTCTCTTGTGTCAAGAATACTAGTGAAAGAGTACAGAGCATACTTGCTAAATACAATATCCGGTGCCGCTTCAACAAGACCCTACGATGCATTTCTCCAAATACGAAAAGAACAACGTAGCCTATAAACTTAACTGCAATGATCGTCCAACAACATATATTGGTTAGTCAAGCAGAGCTGTCACCTACAACTTTGGACAACTTTGGACTTTCCAAAACATTGTTAAGTTTGAAAACGAGCATTTTGGGCACTTGCATGTTAGACCACCCTGCTGCTAAGCGGAGAGGTCTAGAAAACAAATAATACCAGGAATGGACACCCCTTTCACGTGGCAAGTGTCATGCGTGATTTGTTCCATTTTCTCCGAAATTTAGTAAAAGTTTAACTTCTGTTAGTCCAGGATTGTAGAAGGTTTACGCAACATTGCTCTCACGACACTTAACACTGATCATCATAGATTTGTAGTCGGACGATAAGGAAGAGAGTTCTCTAAACGTTACTCAACAAAAACCGGCTGAATTAGATGATTGTAAATTATTCCTACAGAACTATAACTTTGTTGAAGCTTTGGATGAATCTGCTGAATTGATCTCAGAGAAGGAAGCCAGTTTCCTAAAAGTAAGGAACTCTTTCACTTAAACTGCTACCTTTTTAGTTAAACTTGGGTCGTGGGAACTTTTTAATCGACTTAAAAAATCGTTTAATAATCCACATCGTAACGTCCACTTACTAATTTCATCTTTGCTCCATCAGTTAATTTTTTAGTTCCTTCTTTTGCCACTGCGCCCAGGACAATTTTGTTGAGCTTTTGAGAGACTTCCGTCAAAAACTCCGTTAGAGTAATTGCAGCATCCTCTTCCGACTCTGTGTTGAAGGAAGCCGAGCGTTCAACAATACCATTAACATGATTTATTATGACTATAAAGAATCCATTCGTCAACTCCTGGTATGTCCTTCCATTGACCGTTATACTGACGCTTCTACAAGTATCACAAATGCTATTTAAATGTTTATTTTCCAGCCTAATTGCTATTTCTATGTTCATAAGAAGAAATAAAGAATAAAGAAATAGTCATACGATACACTTCAACTATCTGTAAGTTAGTCTTAGAAGGATAAAATCGGTTTCAATACAATAAGTTCTGCAACAAAGTACCGTTCCAGAATACGAGCTTCTTGAATGCTTGATGTCTCTTCTAGTTTAGCATGATCTCAATATGAATCTAGCATTGGCACATGAAAGCACGGTGCAGATTTAATAACTTTTATGAATCTTATGAAAATAACAGAGCTTGATTTTTCACCAAGTTATCAAATATCTTGACTTGTGAAGATCTGATTGACTTCTGCAGCTTGCAACAAACACAAGGTCGTGGTGAAATAAACAGAACATCTGTTACAAACAAACCAGTTTTGAAACATACATAATAAAAGCAATACTACTAAGCAGTGGTAAAAAAGGAAAAGCGAAACACCCCAGTTACGTTAGATTTCACGTCCTGTCTGCTGACGTTCTTCAGACGCCCTGAAGTATGTCAGCAGACAGGAGTTGAAGCCTAAGATAACTGCGGTATTTCGCTTTTCCCTTTTTACCACTGCTCAGTAGTATTAGGCTCTACCTTGTTGTATTGATCACTCTAGCAACAGTGTCAATACTTGTTGGTGTTGCTAATAAAAGCAGTAAAAATGTAGATTCACTCAAGTAGACACATCCTTACCCTTATGCAGACGCACTCGCTCATAAGAGGACCCTTAAAAACAAATCCCCATAAGATTACTTCTTCCTAACATCTTTATAACTGTATGCAGTTTACAGGTTACTGTTACGATAAATTTCAGACACAATCTCTTTCGTCATACATTTCCGTTTGTATACGTTCATAGTTACATAACAAATCACAACGTATTTACTCTAGGTCACCATTATATAATGCCGTGTTAGGCCGTTTGGTAGCCATATGAAAATGAAAGGAAAAACATTGCTGTGCAAAACTGATGCCTCAAAGTATAGAATGATTATTGTTCGGCAAGGCAAGATATAATCTAAAGCAATTTTAATTACGTTGAACTTACTTGAGTCGCATTTGCAGTTGTACTTGCCATCACAAGAATCAAAACATCGACAGGGAAAGCAAGGATTGACAGTCAAATTACTGCAATAAGGTCCAACCTGTGATAATAAACATATCAGATGCTTAGTATCTTAAAATCAAATCTCCTTATTACCACTGCTACCACCAGAAAGACCACTACCATCACCATCATTATCATTGTCGTCGTCATCATCATCATCATCGTCGTTATCATCATCATCATCATCATCATCATCATCACTACTACTACAATCTTCTAATTCATCATCATGATCATGATCATGATCATGACCATCATCAACATCAACATCATCATCATCATCAACATCATTATCATCATCATCATCATTACCATCATCATCATCATCATCATTATCATCATCATCATCATCAACATCAACATCATCATCATCATCAACATCATTATCATCATCATCATCATCATCATCATCATCATCATCATCATCATCATCATCATCATCAACATCATCATCATCACCATCATCATCATCATCATCCTTATCATTATCATCATCATC
>JAAAKL020005184.1:0-19713 GCA_010016065.2 Carybdea cf. marsupialis auct. non (Linnaeus, 1758)
TCCATGAGGAAGGACTGCCTTCCTTGAATAAAGAAAGGAGTTATTGTCGTAGTCTGGGTTGAGGAATTCTTTAAATAATTCATATGATGTGTATTCAGATTTGATGGCAGCCGCCACTAGTAGGGCCTACTAATTGGAAGGTGAACGGAAATCACGTCATCTCTAAATGAACGCACTTAATGTACACGAAACTCAAAGTTTTGACAAGCTAGGGAAAATATAGGGTAATTTACTACTGTACACCAGATAAACATACCTCAGAGAGTGAACGCTTTCCTTTTGATTCCATGCTAGTAGTCCTATACTTAGTCACCTCTTCCTGATCGTGTCCTTTCCCTAGCAAATAGGACTTTACTGTGTGTATGTCGAGGACCACTGGGAAACCAACAAGGCTCTTCGTCCATTCAGTTATTTGTTGCAGATATTTGATTGAAATGCGTGCAGACGAAGGAGACTCAATTGAGTTCACATGCGAAATAGAAGATGTGTAGGTTGAAATTTGCAGCTGATTACAAATCGTATCCACGAGTGCTCTTTTTCCAAGACCTTCTGAATTTACGCCTAGCTGCTTACAAATACGTCTAAGAGTGGATTTCGATAAATTGTCCACGGTGGCAAAGGAAAACAGTTTCGAAATATCTATACTTGCGTCATGTTGCTCGACACGATAAACACTGTGTTTTGTTTTGGTTTCAATGTTCAGTAACCCCCCAAGGCGCAAAACATTTTGGGAAATTTGAAAGTGGAGAATGGGGTCAAATTGTGGAAACACAAGGAAGAGGAGTGGCGCCCCTCCCTGCCTTCGGGCAGAAGCCATACGAAAAGGGAGCCTTCGGGTCGCCCTCGACTGCGGTCGAACAATTTGAATTTGATTTGATTCCATTTCAAGTATTCCAAGTATGGGCATTCCATTCCAAGTATGAAAGTACCTTTCGCAGTATGGATATTCCATTCCAAACATGAAAGTACCTTTCGAAGTATGGATATTTCATTCCAACTATGAAAGTACCTTTCGCAGTATGGATATTCCATTCTAAGTATGGATATTTAATTCAAACGTTTGCATAGGAAATGAGATAAGGATAATGGACGATATTACCGAAAGTTAAAGTAATTTTAAAACTGATTTGGCATGAGTGCTACTTGGATACAGGCATTCACACTGATATTTGTGAAACATGTCTGAGCTCACGTGAGATGTAAGCCTAACTAAATTGTATAGACCAACATACTGAGAACATTTTAGTTTTAAAATGATGTCGTGTGATATTCACACTGCGTTAAGGTTTCAAATGTCAACGCAAAATTCTCAAGTTTACAGTTAACTCATGAAATACGTCATAAAAATAGTAACACTAGCTTTTATTCTATGTTTGAAATCTTAATTTCACTAATAAAATCTTCAAAATTCAAAGAGGGTACATTCCACTTCAAACATCCGATGACATGTTTCTGTCAATAGGTATATGCAGTAAATAAAATATTAGACTTGGCACTGTATACATTATCAAATCTGATAATGCAACTTTCAACATTTCCCCCAGTATTGCAATATTGAAGTTCTTTATCACTGAGTTTTACTCTAGACCAGAACTCTTCAACTTACGTTTGACCGTGCTCTTGGGTCCTGAGATTTACTCTGTGCACACCTGAAAAATCAATCATGTAAAACAACCATCCAGCTTCATCTTACTAATGGTGTGCAACAAGTTGAAGGCAAACAATACAAGTTGATCAGGAATTGCAAAAGTGCATAATTCCCAGACAAAGGTTTTTATCTGACAACCTATGCCTCAGCTGATTTAACCACTACAGCCTATAAGTGGCAAGAAATAACAATACGATGAGAATTGAAACAGTTTTGTAAACATTTTTTTAAAAAACCTGTTAGGTAATAGATTTTGTTGTGGTCGTTGACCTATGTATAATACTCTTTGCATTGGAGTTCAGTTCACCACCAGCCAAAGCAGACAAAACCAAAGCAGGCTGGAGAGATTCGTAGATGAGTGCATTCAGAGCGACACAAAGTGATTGGAGTGTCAAGAACAATAGTTGTGTTGGACATAAAATCGAAATAATGACACCCTCTCAAGATGCGGAGGGAAAGTGATGACGTCACAGATCAAACGCTTTAGAAATGGTACAATCTGACTCCTGATATCGAAAGCCAAGCTTGGAATCGGCGGTTCCCAAAGTAGCAGACCTGTAGTGTATATAGTGTTTAAACTAGAGGCGTTTGAATCTCTGGTCAAAACTGTTAATATTCCTTGGTTCCTTAAGTTAGGAACCAGCATTTAAACAATAGGGTTTTGATAAAGGGAAAAACTTTCAAACCTGGTATCTCCGTGTTGGGAAAGGGCATCACTCTCAATTTTGGCCATTGACGTTCTCACTAATAGGGTAACATGAAAATTGAGTTTTTTCCCCGTAATTCAAAAATTTTCAAAATCGTGACGTCACACTTTGCCACCGCATAATTGAGCTATCTACGCTGTCTATGCCTCTGGTATAAACATTACTTGAATACTCGATGGAAATGAAGCTGTACTGATAAGTATAACACAGTTCACGTACATCACATTCTTCAGAGACACATGACCTCCTGGATTATATTCATCAGCTGATGTTATGCCGAAATCGTAACCTTTGACTCCATATCCTTTTCCATTCTTTACCCGAATGGAGAAACCCAAGGTCGGTTCGTTTTCATCCGTAGGTCTTTTAAAGTTCGGTATTAAAGTCGCATGATGATACGAAGGTACGATGTCAGCAGCTTCTTTGATGGTAAGGGCAGGAACGGGCTGGAAACAAACCTGGGTCAGAGGAGGAAAGAATTTGAATTTTTGGTAAAGCTTGGTCAGATCCAGATATTCACCCTAATTGAACTAAATGGGAGTGGGTATTGAAAGACAACACGACTGCACTGTGTAATACCATTAAGTTTTTTTACATTTATTTATGGCTTCTTAAACGTTAATGGGCTTGAAGAATCTAGGCAATTGCTTTACGGATGCAATAATGCAAACGATTGAGTTGTTCCTGACAGCTTTTGAAAAGAGAAGCCATGCCCCCTGAGTCATTCTTGTGTAGGAAGGGCTTTGTCACACGGAAGAGAGGGAGGAGAAGCAGGAGAAGCAGGAGAAGTAGGGGAAGCAGGGGAAGCAGGAGAAGCAGGAGAAGAAGGAGGAGAAGGAGGAGGAGAAAGATAAAAAGGAGAAGGATAAAAGGAAGAAGAAGGACAAAAGGGAGGAGAAGGACAAATAGGAGGAGGAGGACAAAAAGGAGGAGAAGAAGGAGAAAGACAAAAAGGAGGAGAAGGACCAAAAGGACAAAAAGGAGGAGAAGGACAAAAGGGACAAATAGGAGGAGAAGGACACAAAGGAGGAGAAGGAGGAGGAGAAGGGGTTGTAATTGCCCAGCGTGATCATATGGCCAATAAACATGTAAATGTTTGTGCACCAGCTTGGTGCACAACCGATTACTAAAATACTATTTACTTTGCTATAAAGGCTGCAAAATATAAATGCCAAATTTTACTATTTCTGTTAAATTTTACGCATAAAAGAATTTCGATAAGCAGTACGTCCTTCAATTAAAGAAAGTACACAACCAATGAAGTATGTCATATAGTCTTATCTAACACTCTAAGGAAACGGTACCAAAACATGGCGCCTTGTAGATACTGGACAGCATCAAACTACCTGGTTGCTCTACACCTTCAGTAAAATGTAAACTCCATTTAGAGATAGAAAGGCCACATCATCATGTTCAGTTGAAGTAAATGAAAACAAAACAAAATTTACACCCATAAGAGCATGGGCGGATTTTTTTGCTGAGGGTGTATTACTCATTTTTTGACCACCCCTAAAAGTCGGATTTGCCCAAATATTTATGAATTAAACGTAGCTAAAGGGCTTACAGTTATCAACGACTAATCTGAGAACATCGCAAACATACCCATTACATTTCTTCATCATCAAAAATTTGTAACCAAAGAAATTCTATTCTGTCGTTTCATGTTTCTGTCGATGGCCGCTGCCCGAAAAAATATGGGATCACCCGACTTTGAGACGGTATAGTCCCTTAGCACCTCGCACCCGTATGTGTGCACTATATATACGCAAAATACAAAGGGGATGGTCGGATGGTTGGGCGGCTGGGTGACTGAATGAATGCCAGGATAAACAGATAAATAACTGAATGGCTGAATAAGTGGATAGCTAAATGATTCTGTAGTTTGATGGCTGGGATGACTAAATGGAAGTCTAAAACACTATTTTGAAGACAATTTGCTTCTGTCAGTCCAATAAATAAAACAAATAATGTTGGCCTGTGTTGTGTTTAACAAAATAGCAGAAGAAGATAAGGAAGAGTTATTTATGGAAAACGTTAGTAAAAAAACAGTATATACAACAGTCACAGGGTGAACCTTATAGAAGGGACTGCAGTGGTAAGGATTTGGGAGCGCGGTAATAGCTACGGCCATATAGTGTTTGGGTCAAAAGAGGCACATGTCATTGGTTACACTAATCAAGAGCAACGAGTTACGTCCCCGGATGCAAATCAAAATAATTGATACTTCACCTTTAGTATTCTGTCTTCTTCTTCCAAGCGTACATTAAAATACCCATTTTTGAACTTGGACTGTTGAACAGCCAATAACTTATAGACTTCAGATGGTACTTTTGATGCATATTTTCCTTTGGCGGTAAACTTTTCAAGAACTCCGCATTCCCTTGCAATGTACTCGTCTTTACTTATTGCTACCTTTGAAGCCGATGTGGGTTTCCGCTCTGTAGGACAAGAGAAGTGTGTACAAACAATATCTCAAAGCTGAACTATCGTTAAAATAGGGGTACAAACTTAAATTAATGCAGATGCCTAGAAAAGGCAGTGATTACAATACAAATATTAACGGAAGTTGCGGGCTTAGTAGTAAAGTCTTATACACATACACTAATTTAGATTTTAAGGTCAGAATTTGGATGTCATACCTTTGGTACTTGCAGGTGGCCCTGTTCTCGTCTCAAATGCAAACAGATAACCAGAAATAGTTCACATTCCCATGTCAAAGCAGGAATTAAACGTATGGATTTGATTCAAGGGTAAACGGCCTCATGTTTGTTATTTCACCTAAAACATTTTTTATCATTTCAACCCTCTTTTTTTAAATTTTCTCTCTCAAAGATGGTGCACAGTTGACACCAAAACATTAGCAAATTTATTCATGTCCATTTGTTTTTTCTACCGTTACTTTATTAATTTTAGCAAAAGATATTAGTATAGTTAAGGATAAAACTCCTAGCAAAGGATATTTGATCAGTTTGATTGCGTTTGAATCCGGTCTCTTATCTGCGGAATGTAAATCTCTCCGTCTAAATACAATCCAGAATTTCACGCTTAAACTTTCAATTGCTTTCTTACAGCTTGAAGCCACAAAGGAAAGAGCATGACTACGCTGTACTGGTGTTTCTCTCCATTCGAATGATGTATTTCATAGGAGACAAAACAAGCTATGCTGTTCGTTGCCATACCCGAGCATTGTGATGAGGGGCAGAGTCGTAGCTCCTCATTCGCTCCTATACACTTCCTTCCTCCATTTGATGGACTTGGATGACTACAAGAACGAGTTCTTTTGGAATTTCCCTTGAAACAATATGTCGTCTCAGAACATTGTGACCAGGAACCCCACGAAGACCATTTTCCATCAACGATGCCTATCAAAAAACAATAACAATTGATAAGGAGGAAGTGTCAACTATAGTCACAACAGATATTTCTACATAAAGTATCAACTATAGTAACAACAGATATTTCTACATAAAGTATCAACTACAGTCACAACAGATATTCCTACATAAAGTATCAACTATAGTAACAACAGATATTTCTACATAAAGTATCAACTATAGTCACAACAGATATTCCTACATAAAGTATCCACTACAGTCACAACAGATATTTCTACATACAAGTACAGCTGTACGTTTATTTTATCAATAACGGATGAAACCTTAACCGGGCATTTGTCGTTATTATTTTGTCTGCTACGAAATTATTTGACGCTGTAGAAGGGATTCATTCTAGCGGAAAACGTCACAAAATCACTCCACCTTCGTTTACCAAACCGATTGTCTACGTCACCAAATTGTAAAAATATGGGAGGAAACAAATAATATTGGGAGACAAAGCCTTTATAACGGCAGTTTAAAATAGCCAAACTTTGTACTCTGAGGAAGACTGGCTTGACCGGTCGAAATATAAGTTACCGACAATACTTTATACAAGTTAGTGCTACTTTTCCGTTTACCCTGATTTCTTGTCTAATGTTTAGTATTTTGAATATCAGTCTATTTACCATTTTTTGATCTGGAACTGCGTTCAGCTTGATACAGCCGTTTTGAATTCTTTTTCATGCTTGCTCACAGTAAGAGATGATATAATCAGAATGTCTATTTTGATGATTATTACGAAGAAAAAGATGATAATGATGATGATGATGATGATGATGATGATGATGATGATGTTGATGACCATGATAATGATATGTCCCTACAACTACTAATGTTTATCAATTACAGGGAAAGTCAATACATACCAGCGCAGTCTCTAATTTTGCACGGTTTTGTGTCTACCCATATGCCGGAACAATTCTTCCCATTTATCGGCTCTGGTTTATTGCAGTAACGTCGTCTCATCTTCACTCCATGTCCACATGTTTTAGAACAAACAGTAAAAGAAGACCAGGAACCAAAACCGCCATCGCCTGCAGATAAAAAGGTTGGTAATATGACAGATTGACAATCAGTTACAACACAGAAGGGGAGACTTTACCTTTGAGGAACACCTTTATGAGTTATACATTCCCTTATGAAAATAGATTACAAATAGTTGAATGCAATGATAACTTGATAATAATTTTTATAACTCATTTATTTATTCGTAAAGGAAAAACCATACAGCCGGATACTCACTGATGGTAGGCATATCCAAACCACTTATGATACATACCATGACTGAAAATAGTACAATAATGATAATAATAATAATAATAATAACAATAAGTTGATTTTGGAATGCAGGACAACACAATTTCTTGTTGACTATATGTACATTGATACATTTTCTAGAATTCCCTACCCATTAAGGCAGCCACATACTTTTTCACTATCAAAACTTTAAGAAGTGAAACTAAACTGCTAAAATATTGATTAATTCACTTACGTAGACAAGAATTAAAACATGACCAAATCTTTTCAATGTTTTGTCCAAAGCACTGATTACCACCATTCGAAGGTGCTGGCATTGTGCAACTGCGATGTCTTGATACTTGGGCGCCTCCTTGTTTGGAGCATTTCTTAGGGCAAGGGCTCCAAGATGCCCAGGGACTCCAGTTTCCGTCTGTTCGTCCCTCTATAAAAGAGGGTTAACACATTGTTATTTTTTATGAAATGATAAGTGATTGTGATGCACTAACGATATTTGCCAAGCCCTTCTTTATGGAGCTGCATTCAAATTGCAAAATTGCTGGAATAGTTTACTTAGGGCTGTGAACAGGAACGTGCGTACTTTACTTGAATTCAATGAAATATTAAATAAAACAAGCATAATCATGCAAGACATTGTCCAGGCACTTTACAGGCGCCCTTTACCCGATAGATTAGGCCTACTGTTAATGGCATATTTCTGTGTCACTCCCAGAGGAGTGTAGACACGCAGCCACCACACACACAGTACTTACGTGCTTATCTTCTACTATAAACATCTCCCTATTTCACACCTTGGTGCGGTAATCGAGTTCATATTTTGTCCAAGGATACTATAGAAGGGCCCGGGACTTGAACTTCTGACTGTCATAACCTTGGGATTACGAGACAGCTACCCTTGCCACTGCGCCATTTCTCCTTCAAAGAGTGTGCATATCTGGTATTACTTGATATCTATGTCTCTGTTTATAGGAACAGGGTGGTACGGTTCTTATATTTATCAACAGAGCAGAGATAATGCTCTACGTATTTTCCTCGAACAGCAGTTTCACCGAGCGCATGCCTACTCAACACAAACATAGAAGCCCTAGCGTGAATGTATTATGTAGCTGAATGGTGAAGCATCTGCTTTTAAAACCATTGACTGTATTCGAGGCCTAACAATACAAAACATGAATGATTTTTCTTAGCCGCACTCACTTAGCTCACTAAGTTGGTATGACTGGCGTATGAAAGAAGGGAGCTCTAGAAGCTTGCCAAAAGGACCCTGTTTCAACGGAGAGACCTACCCATGTCACAGAGTGTGAGGCAGTATATGGCACTAAAACACATTGAGAGTATGAGAAGGTAAGATTTTCCCTGCCTCTTTGACCCCAACTGAGAAAGTATCTCAATCATCTGATCAAACAGTTCAACATTCACATGTCAGAATCAACAAGAAACTTCATAATCACAGAAGATGACCGTCCTTGCAGTCAAAACGTTGTCTATCAGCAGAGCATTATCAATTTGCACATGTCTCTATTTAAAGTGCAAGCTTCCAGAGTGAAGCATAATGGGGAATCAGAGGAGAAGTACAAGAGAGCCTTCAATTATGGAAACACCAAACGGCCTAGAATGATCGAATAATAACGCGAAAATAATGTAACAACAAATAAAGAGGCTATGTAAATAACAACAGCAAAGGTTTAGAAAACAATTGATGTGCTGCAAAACGCCATCAACTGCATGCCCTACATTTGCCCAGCCTTGATGACGGTCAACACTAAAAGGGAAATGCAAAACTTTATATTTTTCTCTGTGAAAATGTTTGCGCTATCTGGATGATTTGTGTGACAGATTTCTGACGAAAATCTTCAGAAAAATATCTTTAACTTAAATCAATCTTTCGAGCTTTGAATCAAGTGCGCAGAATGACATAGTTTGTGCAATCATAGATTATGAAACACATGTGTTTCGTAATCTTTGGTGCGATATAAGAATACTGGCATCCAAAAACAAATAATAACACTCACCTTGGCATTTAGAGAGACACTCGAGTTTAAATTCAATCATGTTTCCGCTGCACGGCCTACCGTTGTTCTTGGGAACCGGATTAGTGCAGGTTCGAGTACGATTGACCGTAGATCCACCACATGGTTTTTGGCACGTGCTCCACTGGGACCATCCAGAAAGTCCACCATGAACTGCAAAACATTATAGATATTGGAAGATGTATTTGGGATTACAAAACCCGCGAAAGATTTGATTAACGAAATCTTCTTCTGCAGATAGAAGGGAAGTAGCTTTACCCTTTGGCATAAGTGCGCCATCACTGTTTACTTTGCTATGATGGTTACGTTTGGAAAATTAAAGTTTCAGAGGAGATTATTCTCAACCCAAACTATCTGAAAAGGAAACAAATGAAATTTATTATTGCGCGACAGATGAGTCAGGGTAGACATAATCTTAGCTGATTTAATTCCCGCTGGTTTGGAATTTTTTTATTTTCTAAATACCCACTCTCATTCCACTCTCCTCCCTCCCTATTTTATTAAAATTTCTTGATTTCAATAGTAAATACTTAACCATTAACTGCAGTTTCTTATATGTATAAGGACATTGATTAAGTTTCTTGGTGAAGTGAAGTATTTACTTTTATGAATTTTAATTTGAAAATCAATTCCAATATCGAATTGACTCTGAAATTAATTTCTTCTTTAACCTAATGTATGCATGTAACTTTAATGCCGTTACAAAAAAATAGAATTTATAGTAAAGCAGGAATATCTTAATTCTGCTGTTTTTTATTATTACCTCCTTCTTTAATTATTAAAAAACCTAACAAGTTACAGTCCTTTAAAGAAGCTGTTGTCATTATAATACTATCAACAGCTAAAGAATATCTTAATCAACGTTTTCTATAGCCCCAAACTCCCCGTCATTCCTAAGCCCTCGCTTTTTCTAATATTCAACCCTATTAATCACTTGCGTTTTCCCCTTCCACATGATTAGTCATTCCCCATGTAGTATTTGAGACCCAAAAGTATATCTCAAAAGTTTAAATGGGACAATAAAATGACTGAAATGTGCCTATACCCCCTTGCCCCCTTTGCTCAATCAAAGATGGGGCTCTGTTCACTTCAAACAATACCATGTAAAACAGTGAGAAATAAATACCTGGACCAAGCTGATTCTGTGCATTATCTCCTTGGCAATACTCTCCGTTATCACTTGGCACTGGATCGGTACATGGCCTCGTTCTCACTCTCTGATTTCCAGCACATAACCCTGTAGCCCAACCACTCCATTCTGACCATGATCCCCATTTCCCATCGGCTAAATGACAAAGATAGAATACATAATGACAAAGTTACCGAAGATAGACAAAGCAAAATAAAAGACGTATGCAGCAAAAATAGTGTCCAAGAAGCGACAAGTAAAAATTTAAAACTTAACAATTGGCAGGTATTATGTCGCATTACTTCAAAGTTATCTGAGGTAAACGGCATTTATATTGAGCTATTTTTATGCCAGGCGTTTTCAAATGCGTGCTGCAAATCAAAAATTACCCGCAATGAAGTCCTGTTGTTGAGTGATTTCAATCTAGTTCCTTGCAACTGTAGATATACAGCAGCCACAGACCAGATTCTTATGTGGTTTTGGCCATCATAGTCTCCATTTTACACCTTTATCTCATCCCTTTGCGTCTCTTATTTGCTCTAACCACTCGGTTATTGTAATGCAACAATAAATAATTATACAAGTTTTGACAACGGCCTCTCCTAATATCCCAGTCAAATACAACTTTTCTGACACATGTTAGATAGTGATCTGAGAATTTACAATTTCAAACGCGTTCAAAAATTTAGGAATGATTAGATCGATGGACTGCTTTTGTTGATAAGGTTATCAAGGCATGATCATATTTAAGTTTATCCATTCTTTATTTTTACCTAGTCGACGTTGTAAAGATTGGCAAATTGTTCTTGTAAAACGAGGACAGTGTTGATGTCAGTTCCGCCTTTGCTTCCGTTCTCTACTCTGACTGCTTGCACCGGATCTCTTCCAACGTTGTACTCGGTCGCCAATTCATCAATACTTTCAAAGTATACAAATAGCACGGATCTCATAGTAGGGAGCATTAATTTTACATTTGCTTGAGAAACACTCCATTTATTTGGAGTAATATGGCAGGTTTACCGACACATCCTCTTCGCACTAAGGTTCCGGAATCGATAAGGCTGACAAGTAAACATAGGCATGTTAGTGATTCCTCAAGTGTGATAGTTCTCGTAAAACTGGTGAAGAATGCATGCTCTTCATACTTACTTTTCCATGAAGGCCTCAGAATTTCAAAGAGTGTTTTAAAGCTAATATCAAAGAAGTCTTTTGACAGCTAGGGTTGAGGTAGATTTTTCATATCTCATTTAAGACTTTTAGAACGGGTTTTTAAAAAGCAGACAGCCTCTCATTACGTAGGTATCTAGAATACCTTCCTTTTCTTATCTAGTCTTCATGAAAGAAATGTTTCCCATTTATAATCATTATCTGCACTAATCAGGTCGATGAGAAGGCTACGAAAGGCATGTTGGTGTTAGCACATGAATATGTCATTTAAGACATGTCATATACTAATTTTGAAGTCCTACTCGTGACTTGGGATTAGTCAATCGTATCTCCTAGTTCTCCTATGGACAAACCCCATTGCGCATGCATGACACTCCACACTTTCTTAAGCCGATTGGCGCTCTAACAGTACACGTAGGCGTAGTCATAGTGAGTTTAGAACATAAACATCAGTTACCCTCTTCAGTTGACATGGTGTAACACGGTCTGTCCTGGTGTATAACTATCACATCCTGTTTACACAAACCTAGTCAATAAAATCAACTGGAAGGTGGTGAAGGCAAACTCCACCGCTCGTAATACATAACGTTTCATAGATTATAGTATGCCAAACTCCAAATGACCTCTCACTTGTTCATATCCTCAAACCTATTAGAGCTGTCCACGTAATGATTAACGCACAATGCACGATGTCTCAATGTTTAGTTTTCTTTCTTCAATACTTTGTTTAGCTCTTGGTCTTGACTTATGAGTTTTGATCGCAAAAAATGTTTTCAGATTCATTACCATCCTAGCTATAAAAAGTTAGATAGATAATAGTCACAAATCCAAACTAACCAACTGGTTTTCACAAGGCCTTATTCTAAGGTTCGGGAGAGGGGAAAGGGTGGTCAGTTATCAAATAGTCATGCATCAGTTCATAATAAAAAACGTATGCTATCTCGTTTCTACAGTATTACTTATTTACATGTACTTGATATGATATACGACAAGGCCGTAACATGAGAAAAAAGTGGTGGTGGGGGGTGGGGGTGGGTAAAATTCAAAAACAAATAAGTCGGAAAATTAGGCAAGAACTAGGAAGATAAGCCTAAATGTGTACCTTCATGGTCTCCTAGCAACAGACTGGAAATAGAATCAAGTTCAGGTTAAGCACGGAGCCTCTTGTTTTTCTAAAATTAAGATACAACTGCATTAACACCATTCTCACTTGATCAAAGTTTTGGAGACTCGACACCTGGATGCACCGCGTGTTACGGCCCTGTACGAGGTAGAGGAGTAAATCCTGTTGGACAATCTTTCTCTTGTGCAATGTTTTTGTTATTGGGGGGTCTTTGATAGTTTTGGAAAAGCAAGGCATCTCTGGCCCCCATCAGCTATGAGCTTTATTCTAGTAAAGCAATAGTTATAATCCCTTCCACCTTAAAGCCCAACCTAGAGAGATATGGGATGTTAAACTGCTGTATAATTCCTGTTCTAAAATATTGCAAACAAAGCTGGACCATATCAAAAGCGATGGCAAAACGGATACAATCAGCAAAGATGTGGTTCCTTTGTAGAATATTGAGAACCTCTTGGACCAAAAAAGTGTGCAATGAAGAAGTGCATGCTAAGGCTGGAACAAACCGAGATCTACTCCATCAAATCCTGTTGCAACAAAGGCAATTCGTTGGCCACATACTCCGCAAAGATGATCTGGAGAGCACCATATTAATGGGGAAATAAAGGGCAATAAAAGAAGCGTACACCAACGGCAGATTCTCCTCAAGAACTTAGCCCAGCAGCTCGGCAAGAGTGTCGGAGCATTGATTCATGGGGCAAGGGATCGTAAGAAGTGGAACACCATGATTGCCAACGTTCATTAATGGATAAGGCACAAAAAGAAGAAGAAAGAGATATAAAGAGATTCACGGACATGTAAGCTCTACCTCTTGCAACCAAGATACACCTAGATTCATCTGCAAGAGCCACGAAAAAAGTGAAGATAAAAAATCGTATTACTCAAGATTACTTCGCCACCTCACTGGCCAACAAGGGCAATCAGCAAAACTCCGTTATTTTTTTTCTTCTACACGAGTCAAATAACAAGATTTGCAGCTGGCATAAGGATAGCTTAGGTGTTATCACCTGTCCTTGGTTTGCTTTAAAGGTAACCACGGAGACATCAATTACTTTTGATATCCGCTGACACCTTCCTTCTTGACGAACCTCATTTATGTTAATAACGAGGCTCCACCTGTAGAAATTTTCCTATCCTTATCACTTCAGTCCTGTTGTAAGATGATGCAAAGCATTTAGGTCAATTGTGTTAATTACAAGTGCGTGGGGAGGGGGGCAACAGCGCCTATATTCGTCATTTAGATACAAAGTTCCGCGTTTTCCATGGTGAAAGGTACTCTCGAGTTCCGAGTAATCGTCCCCTCCTTCGGTTGTTAATTTTTTTGAAAATTTTCCACCCAAAAAATTCTTATTCCAGCCCCCTTTTTTATTGACTTCGTGAAAATTGTCTACGACGTTTCTTGAATGACTTTTCATTTTGACATTGGGATGTAAGATAAAACGTTTTATTTTTACATCATAAGAACGTCACATGCCTTTTGTAGCAAAAATTAAAATGGCGTTTGCTGAAGGAAGAAGATCGATAAAGTAAAATATTATTATTATTTGTTTCTCTTAATTCTTGGCAGCTCTGGGGGAACTCGCTGGCAGCGCTTACAGATTATCCACAATAATGAGAATGAGGTCTACTGTTGCCACGATATATTTATCTGAGACCTATAACAGCGCTCATAGATCTTAGAGGTCTGTCACACACACAACACATAAATTACAATATACTAAACGTTTATACCAAACTACTACAGCCAATCAAATTACATAAAGACAGGAAGTGGAGGGTGATTGGTTAGTAAAGAATCTGAGTGGTGTTGGTAGATTCGTGTTACTTTATTATTGGTTAATGGTTAAGCTACGTGTCATTTGCATTACAGTAACAAAAAATTAAAATGCCGTTTGCTGAAGAAAGAAGATTGATAAAGAAAAAAATTACTAGTAGCAGTAACACGCAGTATGTTGTGGACGATATTTGTGGCGAAGAAGAGCGAAACTTTTTAGATGTGTTTGACAAATGTATAGTTGCACAAGTGGCTTCTGTTTTATGAATACGTGTTAAGTTTACAGATACAGTATACTTGTTGTTTTTAATTCTAAATTTTCCAGCCTTACTGTTTTTCCAACCCACTATTATTGATATCTACTGAAATTTCCACACACACACCCCTATTATTCCAGCCTCCCTATTTTTGAAGCTGAATGTATCGAAGGGAGGAACATAAGTAACCATCTTGAAGAAGATGATCGACAAGACTACCTTTTTAATCAGAATATAAGTAGATATAAAACTCATCAATAAGAAATGGTTAAAATAGTATCATGAACTACGAGTAGTACAACTCATATGTGACAAATTCTTGGGGGTAAAAATCTTGATACAGGCAAGAAGCATTGCATTTATAAACTGTTCCCTCCTTCTCTCGTCAGTGTTGCACATGGCAATAATGGAATAAATTCATATGCAACAAAATTTTATTATCCCAGAAGGAATCTACAACAAGAAGGACATTTAACAGTCCAAAGTAATTCCTAAGAACAAGAACGAAAGAAGAACACAATAATCCAGAAGAGTTGGCCAACACAATGAAAGGGAATAACAATAGAAAAGGCGTCTGGCAAACACAAAGTTTTGATTCAATCATAAATTAAGCTCCAACTGTTTAATGGATATTGCCACTGGTATTCTGGAGTGGAGGAAATTTCTAGCCAACTGTCAGATTACACCTTGAAACACAAAAATTCCATGGCTTACTTTTCACATATACTTTGCTGGCAGATTTTATTTTGCTACTCTAAATACATAACACACTTTGTCAAGGTATGACTCGGAACATATGGAATCATTTATAACTTGGAAAATTAAAGCTATTTGTCAGTATTCGTGTATCTGATAGGATCGTTGCCAAATGATCTGAACGAAATTTATCCTTCGACGTGTGGATTGTGTGTTATTCATTTACTGATATCTGTCATGGGCTGAAAAGTACCTGTCTTCATATCTGAATAAGTAAACAGATCAGTTTTAAGGGATGATGTAATGTCCAAGAATCGAAACAGACCAAGTTGAGCACGGCTAGTCAATTTCTATACGAAGCTATGACTCATACATCAAACTTGAATAGGATGATTCAAAACAATCAAAAACTCATGTTTGTCTACATCGGAACACTTCTATTGAATTCTGTCAGGTATTGTGTGTTTAAAGTGACCAATGTCTACGGAGAAGAATCGTCATCGAAATAGATATACATTTATTAAATTGTTATTGTCTGGTTTCGGATATCCAACTCTTTACCATAGTCTTGTAGTGACTATGGGCGCAGATCGCAGTAAAAATGTGTGTGGGGGGAGGGGGGTAAAAGATTAAACGTTGGCAATTTGATAAAACAGCTGTTGTTCCCCCATCCTGAAAGGTGAGGGAGACGAGTGCTCCCCAGAATCTACGCCCATGGTAGTGATATAATGAGGGATACAAGAGACATACTCTTCGTTGGAATGTACTATGATACAGTTCGCGGATCAACCATTACATCATCCTGGAATTACTTTTACTTATTAAATAGTAACGTTTCCAATCTACCTAAGGAGGTCAGAAACAAACGAAACGTTGTCCAAAGTATAGTTTCCTTTTTGGTGTATTGTCCTTTATAGCTATCACAAAGACAGCGCCATAAATGTAATGGGGGCCTAAGATTGTCAAACAATATGCCCACCATTGTAAAAATATCTCATTCAGCCAAAAAGTGGGGGGCTTCTTCCCCATTGGTGCCATGCCTTTATCAAACTGCCAGTGGGTTTCATCCCATCGATATTTCTCTTATGCAGCAGTAAAAGTTTACGTGCGAAAATTTTTTGCCTATTTGCTTCAATGACATCACCACCCTCCCCCGTCCCCATTACCTTGATATGATCAAAGTGATTACCTGTTACCGAAATCAAACCTTTGCTCAGAAGGGTACTCAGCATGCTGTGACACAACACCGATTTATGGTGTTGCTTCAGAACGCGAACAATATTTCTTTCTAACTCCTCCTTTCATTCGTCAAATGCCCTCTAGAGTGTAAAACATCCCTTAAAGCCCAAATGTTATTTCTGCTAGGGGTTGTGCATACGCTCCTTGGTGAGAACTACTGCATTAAACTGAAATAGGTTCTAACAGAAGTAGAAATTCACGAAACAGCAAGATAATGACTATGGCAGACAATGGGCGCCAGGTAGCCACATCGACGACACTGGTTTATAGAATGTTCTCTTGCAGGTAAGAACCTGGGAGGTAAAATTATTACATCGACCTAAAACCAAAGTATAACCAGAATATCCGCTTCAAACCAAGAGAGTGCAAAAGGCACACAATAATGCAGTTATTGATACAATGTCTATAATCAGACAAGATATGTAGCAATTGGGCAAGGCAAACTTCGTGAGTGACAAGCTCAGGGATGGCAAAACTGCGCTCGGAGAGAAACGGCTGACCACTAGTATGCAAAGCTAAAGCAATTTTCAGAGATTATTGAAAAGATTGTACTTGATGCCTTTCTACACGTTTTGCCGCTCCTTTAACTGCATTTCCCTAGAGTTTAAGGTAAATTCTAAATCAGCTGGCCTGAAAAAGGTCCTTATAGGTGCGTCCTCGATTTCAGAGAGTATAATTATGTTTACGACCTAATACTTGAAAAGCCTTCATCTTCAAAAACAACTCTCCTTTCAACGTTGTCATAAGTTTTGTCGATATTCATCTGTTGCAGTGGACATATGATTTGCTAAAATTTTTCTGTCATTTTATTATTCAAAAGTTTCAAATTCAAGCAGTCGTGCCGTTATTGTGCAGCCATTTGACGAGATGAAAGTCACTTTCTCAAATAATGAAGTTATAGTTTTCTCCACCGCAGAACAATTAAGGTTTAATTATTTAAGTAGACAATATAACATAAGAAGAATCGTTGAGAGTAGAGGCTGCATAACTACAGAAATGTTGTACGTGACATGATCTGTTCGTGGTATTTTCATCCTTGGGTTGAAGTTTATTTTGTTTGATAGGTGCTCGCAGCTTATCCAGAGATAAAATGAAAGGCTGAATTGTTCCCTGGTATTGATTCTCAAATCTACAAGTCATAAAAGAATCGTACGACTTTGCACTGTTTACGAAAACCACAGGTTCAGCTAAAGATTGTTTGATTGTCCATCTATATTTTCCCTTCCCTCTTGCATCTTCAATTCTTCAAGAAGACTAGAAATCTGTGAAGCGTATCAGCCCCCTGTCTTCTTAAGCTAAGATCGAGGTTACGTTCTATTCTGTTGTTTGTCTTACTATCTATGACTCCGTTAGATTTCCTAATGACCTTTTTGTTTCTAAATTGAAAAAGAAATCAACGACGAACACTTCCCTTGTCTAAGAGATGAAAAATATTTGTATTTAGTTGGAAGGACTGGTTTTCTTGAAAATAATGACGATGTGCTCTGAAGCACAAAAACGACGATCATGACGTGGCATGTCACATAGTCCCTAATGTTATTTAATCTGTCTCTTCATCAACTGATTAGTGAGTAGTTGTAAACGCTTCTCTAGCACTGAGCTATTGCACCATCTGTTATAATATACCCTATTTCTCTATTCCACAGATTAGATAAACAATTCTCCAGTTGTGGAATTCCAGCTTTGCGCTGTTTGGAGACCAGTGTCACTACTTATAATATATCTATTTTATGTATATATATATTTGTATATATTAATCATTGGCGACGATTATTTGCAAATTTCATGTGTGCAATGAAGGTAGTCCTATCGTTAAAATAATTCTTTGCAAGACATAAGGCCATTGTGGCAGGACTCAGCACTTCTTGTGACTCAGCACTTCTTGTGACTCAGCACTTCTTGTTGAACTTGCTTTTCCGGTTGGGAGACTCAATGATTCTCACCAGGTATCGCTTCTCATAAGGTTTTCAGACACATTATTTAGATTTTGCATCCATGTAGCACGTTAAATAAATTATCAGGAACAGAAATGCAATGCTTTTACTGTAGATTTTAAAATCTGATGCGAACTGACAATGATAATTGACTTTTGCAGAACGACATGGTTCATACAAAGTGGTGTGCGTTTTTATTTAAACAAGTGTAGCGCGTTTAGATATCCTACTTCCATTTACGATTTGAGCACGTGTATTTTTCCCAAATCCTAAGTAAACAGAAGTTTAAAGGCGTAAGGATTCGGGAAGCAAAGATAATGATTAATTATAGAGTAAATTTATAATGGTTTACACTTACTATTGCACTACATTTTCAAAGGATAAAAGAACAACTCAAGATTACTAGTATACCGAAGAATTTCAGTAAAAACCGTGAAATATCCTTTTCTACCTAGAGAACAATGCAGAGAGAAAGTGTAACAACACAATTTTGAAAAGTTATGAATTATGGGAAAATTTCTCATTGTATCTGTTGCCCTGGTAGTAAAAACGTCAGCGGCCAAATGCGAGAGGGGAGCTTCTTACCAACACCGAGGTATTAGCTTTCAAAGTTTAAAATCTCTAAAAAGACCTTGTTACTTCATGCCGCATCATAACTTAAGGATCCAGGCAAAAGTAACAGATTCTTGACCAGCAATATTTTCTTACAGTGTCTAAGGGGGCATAGCTATTTCCACCGTACTCAACAGCCCTTGCTCTCGGGAATACCTGTAATGTAAGAACATACTCTAAATTGATGCATTCACCGTATTGGCTAGTATTTGAAAATATATAAGGCGAATTTCATTTTGTCGAAGCTTTTCGATCGATTCTTCTCAAGACATGACATCAATACTGACAATAACTAAAATTAGAATAGATTTTATTCATAATTTTGCGAAGGAACGTACTTTACAATGAAGGATAATATACAGAGTATTAATACCACAAATTAAAAAAAAACTATATAAAACATACCAGATGGTGGACACATGGATATTGAATAACTAAGTAAAGACATGCAAATAACAACTGAACTAAGTGTTAATGGTAGAACATAGAAGACAATAGAACATCAGATGACAGAAGGATAACGAAAACAAGACTAACTCACTACTGGTACAAAGAAAGACGAAAACTTTTTGTCGGCAAAGTGATGGCTTCAGGGAAGCTATTGCTACAGCTTCCAAAACCTTCAGCTGAAACTCGGACCGAGCTTTACAAAGGATGGAAAATCGTCTATCTTCATAACTGCCAGCACAATATGACCCTGTCATATATAGACTAAAACGCATATGAACTATTGCTTATGAACTAGACGTTAATGATTTTGGTAGAA
>JAAAKL020005185.1:0-17257 GCA_010016065.2 Carybdea cf. marsupialis auct. non (Linnaeus, 1758)
ATCCTGGGTTCGAACCGGGCCAGCGCCCCAAGCACTTCATGTTTATGAGATCTATATATATATATATATATATATATGTGCAGGTGATATCCTGATGCTAGCTAAACATGCTTTAAATTCACATGAATCTCTCATAAAGCACAATTTAACAAATTAACAATTTCTGCGCAACATTTTTGCTTATTGCAAAGGATTCCATTTAATTCTCATTGTGTCCTTTTGGTTCCCTCAAGGAGTCGTTGCACCAAAAAAATAATATGATAGTCTTAGTTTGCTCGTTGAATTTATGAGAGAGATGGTAAGACATCACCATTTATTGAAATTTGATTACTAAGAGAGAGAGAGAGCGAGCAAAATTTTGACTTTAATATAATGTCCACTATTCCCTCAATCTCGAGTCTTTCACAAACTGTCTAGGCCATGAAGATTTTTCTATATAGTAGTTATTTGAATGACGCTTTCACCCAGGAAGTGTAGGTTTGTAAAAACTTCATTCTTTAAATTCGCTCTTTTATGAGTCTAAGGATTTAAAATGTAAATGTTGAACTCTTTAGTTTGTACAAAACGTTTTCTATAACCGAGAATTGGATGCTTATTGAAAAATAGTCTCGTAGGTAAAGATATATGATGATGACTACGATGATGACTAAAGAACAATCAATACAAAGCGCCATGTAAAATGACTTAAAACTTAGGTAACAATTGATCTAGAGAGGTGGTGGGGGATAACTGGATCTCATTTAAGTATCCTCAATGACCAAAAACCATCAGAAAGTACAAGCTTAAAGTCACTCATTGCTATTTACTTGAGATAGCGTAGCTGGGAGAGTGTAGCAACAGTCTTTGCGTACAATAAACAACCTAGGCATCACGACAATAAAGCATTGCTTGTACCTTTATTTGAGTATTGCATAGAAAGCTCTTAACGGTTTTTGTGTTGATTTGCTAGCTAGTCTATCAACCTTCCGAAGTTTATCAAGACTTTTACATCAAGGATATTCAAACACTTTTCTAACGTAACATCAAAAAGCCACATCAAAAATAGTGAATACACATTCTATTTTTTGTTGGCGCAAAGGAATCATTTAAAGCTCAAAAGACAAAAGGGAGCTATTATAAGTGTACTTGTGTATTTCAAAGGCTCACTTGTCATCACATATTCTCTCTTTTGATGGTGTTATGTCTCAAGAACCTAAAAATGCTACTTTTAGCTACTCATTTTGAGCTGCAGGGTTTACAAAATACTAGCTAGCATTATGACATCGTATTGACTTTGTAATATTTCTGCATTATAAAACGACTACTGTTCAAGGTTCACAGAATACGAAGAAATTTTCCAGACCAGCAAAACGAAAAGTATTTAGTCAGTTTAAATGATAATTATCAATAGTGTGTGTGACTGTTCCAACGCAGGTCGTCAGAGATCTGCGGAGGGAATTCCATAAGGAGTTCAAGTTAGCACTATAGAGAGCAAGCGTAATTATCTATACACCAACGCAAGCCAACAATTTTGATGTCATGTGTATTATTCAGACCAGTGATATTCTGAAGCAATGAAATGCTTTTGCCTATTTTTTTAATTCACCAATAAATGAAATTTGAAAAAGGGTCCACAGATAAATACAAGACTAGCCTCCTTTCCCAGTTCGTTGCTCAAAGTTTATAGGATTTGCAATAAGCTTAGAATTCGACTGATCAAATTGAGTAAATAGGAACGACAATAAAAATTTTCTCTATCAAATATTCCAGTAATCTATGTTGTATCGGAAATACAGAAATCTTGTTAGAAACAGTGCGTCTCTATTTTCAATGCTATTTCATTGGCTTTCCGTGAAGTAATCTCAAACGCATGGTAGCAAAATATTTTAGTATTCAAGTGCTAATGTTTGATATCTTATATCAGAAACCTTATATGCTTGAAAAGTTGAAATGTAGCCCATCGAGTATGCATTGCTAATTACAAAAGCCCAGCAAAAGAGCCGACAAATAGACGAATCGTTAGATTTCAAAAGATAGAAGAAAAGCCCTTATTTCTATAGCTTCTTCAAATCTAACTGTACTCAATAGCATCACGCAGCGATCTTTTGCTTTACTGAAAGAAATTTATCTCTTGCAGACACATAGGATAGGATAATTTCTCAACAGCAGATAATGATTGAAAGATAATATCAGCATCAATCTGCGAAAAGATTGACTTAATTCATATTCTTTGTTGGATTGCTACTCTATCTAGTTGATAAGGACAAATTGCGTGATTCCTTCTAAGGACATTTAGAAAACAAGAAGAATTGAGCCAGGGCAATTTTAGATACATTAGTTTAGTTAAAATTTTCTTTCTTCTCTTTTGCGTATTTTACAATTGGAGAAAGAAATAAGTGTTACGATGAAAGGTTTAGTGAAACAGTAAAATATCTACATACACATAGAATTTGTTTTCACCTTCCATTTAATAACACCAACTAGTTTAACTTGAACCCTACACAGACTGCGGGGACTGGGACTAGTAGGTCCACAGCTGTATAATATCCATCATGTCTTATGAACAATTGACTTACTTAGCCCCAGCTTCTGCTCGCCAAAATAAAGCAATTCTCCTCCAGTCTTCCCAGGCTTGCATTACTGTCTTCAGTTTATCAATGCTGCCTAGCCTAGTATCTTTCAACAGATTGTCAATGTAGGAGACAGCATTTTTTCCCTGTTTCCTACTTCCTTGCGTAGGTTGCCATAGAATCTGTTTTGATGCTTCTTCCTCGTCCTGTTTCATCGTTTCCCGTAATGAGCAGTTGTATGTGTGCCACCTTTGATGCCACAGGTGGCAGTTCTCCATCAAGTTCTTTATTTGTGAGCTTAGCTTTTCCTGTGACATTGAGTGCCATTCAGAGCATCCTTGTATAGAAACCATGTACTCTCTAGTGCAGCGTTTTATTGATGGTCCATGTTTCACTGCCTTACAGCAAGACTGATTCAACTGTGGGTACAAACTATCTTTCCTTCAAATCTTCGTTCAGATGTGATTTCCATACCTTTTTGGTTTAAAACAAGAGGACAAATATTGTTCAGTGCGTTTCATCCAGCCACTAGCCTAATCTTTGTAAAACTGTCTGTGCTTTCCTGACGTTTATTCAAAAGTATTTTCCATGAAAGAGAGAGAATTTTTGAAAATTTCCTTATGATAAATTCAAAATCGCTTTCTCTCTCTCTAGTGAGTGAGCTTCAAACGAGGACACGAAATATGAAACGAAGACAAATACAAATAAGGTAAATGGTATATGGAATGGCACTAATTATGCTTTTATTATCTTATCATTTTTATTTTTTAAACCTAACAATTTAAGTTCATTTTACGGCTTGATGGAAAACTCCATTGTAACAATGGTTTGCAAACGGTGTTTAGGCACTTGTCAACTTCCGGGTGTTATATGACGTCATAATCACCCATTTCAAAATCTTACTTTTCTTTATCTAAAAGATAAATCAATGTGCCTGCTAAATTTAATACCCAAATAACAAATAATCTGAGAGTTATGAGAACTGAAACAGCCGCGAGCCTATCAGGTCTTATCACGCTAGTCCTACAAATCTTTAAATAACTAAGTCTGGATAGAGGTAAGCAAAGGAGGGAAGCAAGCAAGTCGGGAGTATGTCAGTATCATATTCTACCATAACTAGATCTTTCTGTTCTAAAACTAGGGCAACAACAAGACGATAACTGGATAACTGGTACTGTAGTGTCAATGGCGTTTGTTGTCACTGCTTCGGTTAAATTTTAAGTTAAAAATCTTCAAGGCTTTATAAGTTCAAAATCGGTACAGTCCTCATCTGTCATGCCCTTGCTTCAATGTCTCGATATGTTAAACAACGTAGTAAGTATCCACCATTGCTACTGTAGTAACACAATAGCCAGCCACAATTACCTGCAGTTATTGTAGTGGAATGATTTGTTAACTGTCGGTTTTAGGCCAGCAGTTTGAACATTTGAGCAAAAATGTCTACAACAATTCTCTAGAACTTAATTGCTCACCTGATATGTTAGACGCAAGTTTTACCTAATTGGTGTCACTCATTAACTGTAGTGCTTCTTTGTTGGAAAAGTTATATTGTGGAATAAAAAATGTATGTTGTCTTTATATTTCAGCCATTCGAAGCTAGAGACATAAACAATCATGGTGCATCTGTACACATAAAAGGGGAAGATATTTTGGAAATGAAGACTCCTAGAAAAGAGAAAAGAGCATAGAATAAACTTTGCAGTTAAATTAATTGTTTCCCTGAGGAGCTATAATGCGTTGAATTTTGTTGTTTCTATAACATGTCAATTACTGTGGGTATTTGTATGAGGATTAACACTCTGTTGATGTATTTAACATTTTGGGGCAAGACAAAGATGAGCAAAGGTCTGGAAGTCTGGAGGAATGTATGACTCACGGCATGTGCATTTGGAGGAAAATCGTATTTGAATAATTGACACTGGACGAGAGAGACATGGGAAACACACTTGAAAAATTTGGTTTGTGATACAAAACTTAAAAAGTGAGTGGAGCAGCTGATTCATACGTTTTTATTACACTCTGGCCAGAGCAAACCTTCGAAACGAAATGTTGTTTTGAAGACAATCAGGGTTAACGGTTTTGAATCAAAAAGTTGAGTTATCGGTCAATGTAGCAAAAACATCTGAGATAATAATTTATAATCAAGATGTTTATTTTAAGCATAATAATAAATACTCTTCTTTTCTTTTCCAGACAAACAAAGTTTCCAATCGTAGTAACCAGACCCTTTGTAGGTTTATAGCAGACACTTCAAATATGGAATGGGAACCAGTAATGCAATTGTTTACAAAAAAAAAATTAAGCAGAGCATTCTGTACACCGGTGCTCATCAATCGATAACTGATTTGTAAAAGACGTTGAAACGGTAGTGACACTTTATACATTATTTTGTAGAAGGAATTTGTCGTAAAGTAAAATGAAAATATGTGACACTAAATCAAAGATGGAGACCGTTACGCTGAGAAAAACATGTTTGGTTCGAAACAAGATAAATAACTGCTGCACTGGCATCATTTGAATTTTGAATATATATCAATCTGTGTCAGACGGAGCCAACAAAAATTAATGTGACTGCGATATACAAGGGGCTCGTGTTATTGATTAGTGTGACGTCTATAGAATAGAAACAAATCAAATTGAGGTACCACCTGCATTGCAAATCATCCATCTTAATGAATAAACACATTTTTTCAACGCATACTGGATTTGTATTACCAACAATAACATGTTTTGATCAGATTCATAGACTCAATCAAACATCTGCCAACTTACTTAGGTTTAATTCACTAAGAAATGAGGTCTCAACATTTTCTTGTAATTCGATTCCTCTTTGAAAAAACACGATATCCGTCACCATGCACCTATTTAATATTCTATGGTTTTATCCGTCTTCCTGCCTACTAAACTGTCTGTTACATGCCAGTCATTTGCTATGGGTGTCTATGTCTGTCTTCGTCTCTCCGTTATTTCTTGACGATATTACAATGACTGCAGTCTCGCACGATGTCTTTGAGCTGCACTCGGGTGTTTCAAGTAATAATGATCTGCATATAAGCAATAAAATATGTTGCTACCTATGTCTTCTTAACTTATTTTACTGCCATATTACGTTATGAATTATAATGTAACGAAGTGAAAGCGACAATGAACTCTACTATTCACTCCGCGTTTTCATGACTGAAATGCACCGAATGGGGAACATCACTTTCATCAAGTCAATGGATAACTCTCTTGGACCAACACGTTTTAATGAAAAAGTCACTATTGATTGTATCCAATATTTTCCACAAGTTGGTTGTTGAGAACATTGCTTTAATCAGAAAAAAAGAGAAATGAAAATCAGGACGTAAACCACTGGTGCAACAAGAAAGACTGTGAAATTCAAAAGATCCTACCTGTAGTAAGGGCAACCAATTAAAAACGAAGATCATTAGCAAGCAATACTTTGTCGTAGTGATAGTAACTGTTCTCTTGTAAGCAAGCGGAATTTGGCCAATGTTCAACAGCATGCGAAGTACGAAAAGCTGACTCCTCCACTTGCGGAGCTATTGAAGCAATACAGTTACTCTCGAGTAAGAGACTTACCAGATGTAGTGAACCTTGGCAGCAACCGCCATTGACAGCGTTGCATTGGAAACATATTTGGAGGAGAGGGGACACAATAGCATAACCAATTCTAGAATCTGTTGGAAAATTACAATTAAAAGAAAGTTTTCTTGTCACTTAATAATCGGCCAACTCGTATGAACTTGAACGATTTTGGGTTCTCAAATTTTACAACAATCTTATTTTAGATGTTTCAGCTCGTCCCCTATCACCTAATATGACAGTGGAAAAAATTAAACTCCTGCAAGATTGCAAGGGCGCAGAGGTACATGGAGGAACTTGATATTTTACGAGAATACAGCAGCAAGGTGCGGCTTAACGAAAAGTAGTTCACACCATTGTTTAGCCAACCTGACGCAACCCACCTGAAGCGACCTACCTGACGCGAATCACCTGATGTGACCCAATAGACACGACCCACCTGACGCGACCCACTTGACGCGACCCACCTGACGCGACTGAAATTCGGACAATTTGGCAATAAGTGCGACGCCTTCACCACTCTACTCTTAGCTTAATTAATCCTTCGTTTGTTTTTCTTAATAAAGTACATATTTGTTCATTTCACCATTCTCTAGATGTGGCTCAACATAGACATCTTTGATGAAGAAGCAAAGCAGATACAGACAAAGGGACAGACAACAAATTAAATGATATGCCCTTAGACGATGCAATCCATGTCAATTCTCATTACGCTTAATTTTATTCACTAGACCAATGTCAAGTGTTGGGAAAAAAGATACGAACTTAAAAGAATGTTTGAAAGGAAGAGAGAAACTAATAAGTTTGTTTAGGGTAGGAAAACTGGGAAATGCTAGATGTCCGGTGTCAACAGCACTCCTGAAGGCTAAAGGGGGAGATTTCAAATCCAAAATATATCGTCACTATCACGGTGAACACAAGGCCGGTGAAGTTCCTCCGAGAAACAAAGAAATCGTTTGTGTAGCTGCGCCATTTACTACATGCCTGTAAGAGCCGTCTTATATGAAATATTGCACATAACATAAACTTGCGCTACCTAAAACTTCTCAAGAGACTTACATGCACAAAACAGCAAGTGATGAAATATATTAAAATGAATAAATGACATGAGAAAACCTTAACTGCCCAAATTACAGATCATCTTTTTGTTCACTTGATTTTACTCTAAAAGTAACACAAATAAACAGTACGTATTAAAACTAAATATAGCAATTATAACAAAGATGCAAACTTGGAATCTGACAAATCATGATAAATACTACAAACAATAAATCAAGAAGTACCTCTTGAGTTCTTTAGATCCATACCAAAGCACCACGGCTTGTTTTTCTAACTTAACGATCTTAGCTCTCTCTTTCTTACCTAACCTTATAAAATATAATATAAGCTATTTTTTATCAGTTTCACTTCTTTACCGATGACGCTAGTGCGTGGTCGGGCCTACCACTGCGCCGCATGCGAAATGAATAACTAAAAGGGAATAACAAATCGAAACTTCCTTACATCGAAACTGGCAGTATTAGGCGATCAATCTTTGACGTATAATGTTTATCTCTCGAAGGTGGGCCAAACAGTTTTTGATGATCAAACTTTACAACCGAAACTATAAAGAAATGCGCGTGGCTCAGATGAAAGACTGGGCAGGGAGGATAAAGAGGAAACCAGAGTAATTTTCTTCCTGTATTTTGACATAACCTCTTATTACGCAAGAGATACATTGGTCATACAATAATTCATGGAAGTGGAAGTCATACTTGATCTTATTATCCGATGAATTTTTATCTCGGAACTTTCCTTGGATCAAGTATTACAACATATGTTCAGACGAAACAACTAAAGTAGTTTCCAAATCAGCTGCAATTATCTGCAACACAGGACTGAGCTGATCTAGCAAATCTGGCTAAAAACCCCGGTTGCTCTCTCGTTAAAGAAAAACTTTCTATGCCAATATGCGTCGGGAGATTTTAAAATGAAATTTGGAACTTGTGTTTTGTTATTTAATTTTTTGCACACAGAAACTCACTGCTATCAAGAATGAAAAGAGGTCAAAACAGAAGGGACTATATGGCAAAATCGACTTAAATAGGGATCTAAACCGACTTAAAAAGTCCACATTTTTAAAGTCAGACGTTGTGACGTAGTTATTGAGACGTGTAAAAGAATTTAATCCAATTCTGCCTCCCTTACTTAAGAACAGGTAGGCACATTTGCATATCTTGTCTACACAAACTAACGCGTCTTTAAGTAAGTTGATTACATGTAAGTCGATAATTGTAGAAAATGTTTTAACCTTCGCTGCCTCTTGCCCCTTCCTAGTCATTGAAAGGAAAGGAAACTTGACCATCGAATACGAGGGATGGATCATTTGTACACCGAAGTCTGCCTCTGAAGTTAAAACAACCCTTGGATATTAATACACGAGAAGCACATATGATATTGAAATCGGTCTGGAATAGCGACATTTTTGGACCAAAATTGGAACATTTCCCAAACATTCTTACTGGTTTCAGAAAGAAAATGATAGGAGGCACCTAGATCGTCTTTGACTGGAGGTCTAGGGCGAGTGTCGTTCAGACTTCCCAACTGATGAAGATTACCATTTGTGTTGTCCTGCATTATTGATACAGCTGATGGAAACCTCGGGGTTTGCAGCTTTTTACCAGGCAGAGATCCCTTAAATTTACAGCAAGCTCGGGTAGAATTCATGTAAACTTAATCACAAACCTGGTATGAAAGGGATTTTCTGTTCGCGTGGTATGAGTTAGGTACTTTGATCGCACATTTTATTCAGCTAGGATTACTCCTTAGGATGAGTAGGAAAAATGGACTTTCGATTTCTCTTTGAAAACTTCAAAGATAGAATTCACACAGTTGTTCAAATTGACTTCGATATGTGACGTCTCATAGCAGATACTTGCAAAGCCACTTCACATTCTCACCTTACATTATCGAAGCGCGATGTCTCTTTTGAAGTTGGCGATCATGATGCGCCATTTCTCTCGTTCTGGTGTTACCTGCAGCAATTTGCGTGTTGTTTTTATACCACTGATGTCTTCTAACACGAAGTTTTGTCTTTTTAATGTTAACCTGCTCTCCTTCTGGTTACTCTCCCAAATAACACTTTTTTCTCCGGTTCGTCCTACATCACGGCATGTCCAAGAAATCGAAGCTGTCACTCTCTCATCGTCCCTATTATTTGCCTTCCAACACCGAACGTTCACATTACTTCCTCATTCGCCATTTGTGCTACCTATGGTATTCTCAACATTTTCCGATAAAGTCACTTTTGTACTTGATGTCGCCTCATCGCCATCGTTCGGGTCTACGCTACATCAAGGAACACTGACCATATCTAACGTTTAAACAACCTCATTCTTAGGATTAAGCTCATGTTTACGTTTGACATATTTGTTAGTCTCATTCTGAGAAATGAATGTTTTGCTACTACAATCCTTTCTTTATTTTGGTCTCGCACTTGTCATCTTCGGTAATCACAATCCCACAGTAGGTAAACTGTTCTATCTGATTAATATTTCTATTTCCTAATCAAATGTTGACATCTATTCTTCTCTCTCCATTCACTATTTCTATCACTTTTGTCTTCATTGTGTTGATTTTCTGCTCCCTCCGTCAACACACTTAACCCAAGGCATTGACTAGCGTCTGTCAGTTTTCCTCTGCATCCACTATGTGCACCGTGTCTTCGGCGCTTCTCAAATAGTTGATGTGGATCCAGCCTACATTTATTCCTTCCATATCATGAATATCTTCCATGTCCCTTTTTCCATTAAGTGGGGACAGATCCGGGAACAACACACAGCCCTGTCTTACTCCTTTTATAATTTCAGTTTACCAACTCTTTTCTCGATCCACTGGCACAGATGGTCTCTGGTCCCAGTGCATCTTTTTCATCATCTGACAACTTTCCCATCAGTTCTCATAAAGATGGCATTTTCTGGCTCCCTTTTCTTTCTTGAAACCATTTTGTACCTTTTCCTTAATTGTGCTTCCGATGTGTGGACACTTCTTTCCAGATACTTCGTTGATTCTCTCTCACATCACCCTAATATTTTTCCCTTGCGGCTTCTACTTCCTCGAGGATTAGTGAGTGTGAGTGAGTGGCTTCTACTTCCTCGAGGATTAGTGAGTGTGAGTGAGTGGCTTCTACTTCCTCGAGGATTAGTGAGTGTAAGTGAGTGGCTTCTACTTCCTCGCCCTTGTGGGTTTAACCATTTTTATATGCTCCTCCTGCTATCCTCTTGGATCTCTTGGTTCAATAGTTGATATTTCGCTCGGCCCGATTGTTTTCATCTTCTTCTTTTATCAATCTTTAGTAAAAACTCCTCAGCCATCCTGCTGTCTTTTCTCTTTCCTTTGTCCAATACCATCTCCTCCGTAGCATCCTCCAGTACTTCCTGCAGAGTTCTTCATTATTTTTCTACCTGTTGTTTACCATTTCCTGCTAATCGTCTCGTCCTCTCCTCTCATTGCACTCCTGGCTTCCTCTATGTTGCATTTTATTTACTTTTCTGCTATTGTTTTATACATCATTCCAATTTTTTTCTTTTCCGTTCTTGCCTTCTTTAGCATCAATTTTAAGTATGCAACCACCGACACATGATCGCATCCGCGACCCGCGTCCCTCCAAGGGGGCGTCCTTACGTCTGTAACTGCGTTTTTAAGTCTTTGTTTGATCGTGATGCAAAAAATCTGATTATGGTGTTGATCTCATGAGGTCCTCCGTGTGTAAAGACGTCTTCGGTGTCTTGTGAACATGTTGTCATCAGCATTTGTCTATATCCTAAGCACAATTCCACCCGCCCATCCCTTCTTTCATTTCTCCTGCCCAATCCACCCCCTAAACACTCTTGAATAATAATGTCCAAGCCTGCTTCGTATGTCTCACCGGCGTAATAGTGAAAAGTCCATCCTCCATCCTCAACTTTTCCAGTTTCCTCCCATCTAAATCTGATACAATCAATACATCCATATCATCTTTTTAGCCTCTCTCTTCAGATCATCAAACTTTCCAGCCTGGTACAATGCAATATGACGGGAATAGAAGATGGATGTCATCGCGTTTACATCATGATTACTAAAACTACTCCCTGCATTGTGATAAAGTAAGTTCGCTAGTGAAAATTTTCAAAAGACAGCCACCTCGGGTTTCTAAAGCAAAAAGCACTGCTAAGCAATGTGACTCTACCACAGGGCAGCACTTGCTTGAAAACTGTGCAAAATTGTATACGGATGACCGCTTTCCCATAGAAGGTAATGCTGCGTCTGCTTTTCATCTAGCGGTCCTTGAATCCGTCCACATCAAAGCAAGACGGTTGGTTTGGTTTTCATTGGGCCTTTTCGGTTAACTATTTAGCTCCACAGACACTGATTGATCAAAACAACACCAATCTAGCAGTTCGACGTCTGATTGGCTACTTTCAAAACAGAGTTTGGTATAAGTTGTATTGACTTCTTCTCAATTTCAATTCTGACGATTTTGTACTCTCGGTAGTGTCAGACGAAATATACTCTTCAGTATTAAAATGTTTTCGCTGTTTCGTGCAGTTTTGTTGTTTTGTGCCACCAACAGACTAATTAAAACGCGCTTTCTAAGAACTTTACGGACTTTTTCATTAAAAAAATTGTGCATCTATGTCATGAACTTTTTGGTTTAGACATTGATAGCCCAATAAGACCCAGTGACACTCTCCCATCGACTAATACCGAACTGTGTCACAAAAGTGCAATAGAAAGCCATGCAACTAGCTTATTGTCTGCCTCCAGAATGAAGTCGTGTACTTTAGACCCAGTTCCTGCCTCCTTTCTAAGAGTTCTTAAGTATTCTTTTGCCTGTAAATGACAAAAACGGCCAATCTTTCCATCGTCCATCAATGCAGCTACGATGCAGGACAATATCTTTGCTGGAGCCACTGTAAAAAATTACATCTACAACTGATTTTTTTGGAAATTTCAGAGACATTACCTTTCTACGATTCATATTCAAGAGAAAGTTGTGGTTCAGAAATTTAACTGTGAATAATGAAGAATTCAGTTGGCACACAAATTAATGCATAGTACTAATACTACCCTGTTCAGAGAGTCAGATCATATTCTTTTTGCGCAAAACAATCACCAAATAGTTGTTCTATTTCTATCTGTGGCATTCAACGACGTGGATTACCATATGCTACTTAAACGACTTGCAACTCGTTTTGGAGTTTTGTGTTACGTAAGTAGATCAGTTGATGCAGAAAAACAAGCTAAAATGAAATAAGGATAAAAAACAAGCTTCTTTTCGCGATTTCAAGAGGCCGCCCCATATCAACTGCAATTTGAACTACAAAATGGAAAAGGGTAAGTAGAATTGCACAAACTTCTACAATCATCAATTTCTAAGCTCGCTGTGGCTTCCAATTGGCTTAATGGGATGCTTCCCTACGCCCATAACCCTTTGGCATGCACTAACATCTTCACAAATGATGTGCACATCCGTCTTCGCACAAGCCATTTCTCCATATTAACACCCTTTTAAGCCTGAACTGGTCTAAAATGGCAGTATACAGTTACCCACCAGAAGATAATCGAAAATAACTCCGCTGACTTTATTTTTCTTGTATATTTAACTAATTTACATGATATTCTAATAATACTACAGAAATAAGGCTTAGCATTATTCTAAAAACTGTAAAAGTAGTCAGAGTAGACGAGCAAAGTACTTATTTCGACGTGTAACTACATTTCTACTGATTCGCACTCTGTTGTAGGGAGGCAATTTAGATCAATAACAAAATAACGGTCGATTCTATTGTAAAACTATGTACAAAAAATGGCAACAGTTGTTTACAAGTTGAGATTTAAGATACAGTTAAATTAACTGAAGCTTATCAGATTCCGAGGTCAACCTTTTAAATCAACTAAACAGTGTATACATTCAGTTGTTGAGGATTTGTATTCAAATACTAAATGCGGCCAAAAGTCAAGTTGATAGCTTCCATTTCTCACCCAACTGCATATTCAAAGTTATTAGCACATTTTAAACCCACTGTAGCCTCAACGAAAACAATCTGTACCACAAATTACAGATATCCGTAACACTCGGATGCTTTCTCATAAAGCCTTTTTCGATTTTTCTGCCAGCAAGTGTACCGTCTAAATGACCGGATACAGACTGCCTGCTTCATTATTCTTCACTCTGATGAAATGAGAATACTTTCAAGTTTACATTCTCACTATGAAACCGAAAACGGGTATTCTCATTTACATACTCCTTTATGTTTTACTTTAATCTCTCTTTTCGTTTCGCACCTTTTCTTGTTCAGCAAACACAAGTTCGAGTAGGTAACCTTGTCCATGCCACATATGGGTACATACAACCGTGTACACGCTTTGTTACAGATGACCGCTGTATTGAAGAAAAAAGAGAATGGTAATCTCTAGAAAAGGCACTATTATATCCACATGCAAATTGGCGTACAAAAACTGTTTTTACTGTAATTTCGATCTCAATTGTTACTTTTGAATATACGTATGAAGTGTGTGTGTGTGTGAGTGTGTGTGTGAGAGAGGTATTTAAAGAATAATACACCAATTTCAAAGCTGAAGGAGAGGGCACAGCACCCCTTTCAATCTCCAGCACATTAATCTGTGTGCCGGTATATCTTTACATTGTATTGTTACCCGATTGCTATTCAATGGGGATAGAACTTGTATCCTTTCTACAGCAAAAGATTCAATACTACCCCTGATTACTAGACCTAAACAAGTAGATTCCATTGATCTCCAGGAGGAACTTGGAACAATTGATAGAGATTATCGCCCCATGTTTTTATGCAAATACCCCTAGGCTTATCCTTGTGCAGCCCACTTACATCCCACATACAGTGTAAAGTCCTATTGCCTACCAGTACATGTATGACTGACCCTCTGCGTAACTATCAGTTTCTAAACCTACCATAAGAAGTTGGTGTTCTAAATGAGTAACACGACAAAACAAGATCCTCTGACTAAATCCCCAATAAAATCCTACATTACATTGCCTGCAACGTATACTTATCCATACATTTTCTAAATTTATACCTATACTCACGTTTTGGCTTTTTGTTCTTTGTTGGTTTTACTTTGGTCATACACTCTAAGATGGAAAAAAAACACAAAATTACTAAGTACTGTACATCTGTTTAAACATTTAAAAAAGAATCAATTTTATCACATACAAAGCATCAAAGTTACCTTGCACTCTGTCCAGGGGATTTGCCGTAGTCTTGACATACAAAGCAATTCAAATAGTACATCCTGCATAGCTGAATGATATATTTTAGTGTTATGGTTCAGTAGCTGTAAGCAGCCACGGATCCTGTGTCACTTTCGATTATCCATATGTCTTGTGAAGACATTGCTATCAACTGTATTTGAATGTGCTCGTAGCTATGGATATACAAAGAGAGGAAGCCGGTGACACGTCGGGTTTGAAAGTCCTGAAATTGACTGGTTGACCTTCTTATGATGTTATTTAGCGTTTTGCTAATGTTTTTCTGGCACCTGTTTAGTTTTAGTGGAGTACGGCACAGCTCAAGTTCTTAATAGCACCCCACACTCTTGCAAACTGATCACCCTGGTTTGGCTCCTTGACAAATATGCTGGACGACCAATCAGTTCAGAGTTGAAGTGTCATGTGATGTAAAGTAAATGCCTATAACATCAAACCTTGCAAAATGGAGAGTAAATGGAACTTGCAAAATCAATTTCAGGATGGAACTTCAGTGCTAGAGATCGGTGCCAACTTTGGCTTGTAAACATGGCTGCCTTATCTAGTGACTTTAGAATACAAATCCCGTAAAAGATATTGTTTACAAATGATCTTGAGCCAATGGCAAACAGATTGTATCCTTTGAACAACGGTTACTGGGATGAAAGAATGATGTGTAATCCAAATGCGTACCTTCAACTGTCAATTTCCTTCCCTCGTAGAAAAATTGCACGTCGCAGTTGCTACATGCATCCATCATACACGTGGCTAAAGCATAGTTTGGGCAGGCGACAAGACTGCAAGCAAAAGGATCACATTGTATTTTTGTGATTCCTGCCGGACACTCTGCGAAGAAAATGGTAGGGCAAATTTGAGAATTGAAATCTGTACATTTTTTCACATTAGCTTTTGCCACTGCAAATGTTTCCTTGAAATATAATGTTTCTTTTACTTGACAATTACTAGCAGGACAGAGATCAGAGTGGCCTAGCAACAAACCCAGCTGTCTTTTCTTTCGTTTTAGCTTTTTAAAGCGATACTGGGTGCACATGTGATAGGTCATAACGGGTTCAACGTCAAGAACGTCAAGTATTTTCATAAATACTCTTTCCGAACACTAACCAAGAAACATTATTAACCCTCAACCGACGACACTGAAAATAAAGCTTCTTTAGGGCCAAGATTGGTATTTATACTATGTTTTACATTTGTCATCATTTGAAACCTAAAAACTTTTAACTTATTTTGATAGTCAGCAAGAATGATAACAAATAGCAATTGTTGAATAGCGTTTAAGTAATTCTTAACGTTTGGTTGTGTTGTGACGTCATTATCTTAAACATCAAACCAAGACATGTTTTTCTATAGATAATAGATAAATTAACTATCCTACCCCTTTCATATCCAATTGTCAAACTATTTTGAAAGTCATTTACATCGACATAGCTGCAGGCTCACTAGTAAATAAAGTTTGGAACAGTCTAATGTGTCAAAGTATGTATGTGGGTTTGAAGAACGCCCGATTGAACATGAGCGTTGGTACGACCTTCCTTAACACAACGTCGTCAAAACCCATTTATGTGGGTAAGCTATCGTGAATATCTATACAAGGTTTCCTAACTCCTTAACGGGAAACGACATATTGATCTCTTACCACAAGAAGTGTTACTGGTTTTAGTTATCGTTCCATTTGATCTACAGAAGGCATGCTGCATGTGGCAGGAATCAGGACGAGTGATGTTGTCCGATCCACACACTGGTTGGTCACCTTTGCTGATACACACCGTTTTGTGCTGGCAATCGGTTGGAGAGCCTAAAGATAGTAAGGCAGGTTTTAAGTTTCACATTAGATTAATAAAAAACTGCCCCCTTGGTTCTGTACTGGTACAGTACAATAGTGACCCCTTAAATTGGCAAAAGGTCTTAAAATCACAAAGGATGGTACATCTTGCTTTGCATGTTGAAATATAAAACACTTTCAATGTCTTAAAACACCAGATTCATTACGATGAAAATGTTGTCAGGTACTTTTGACAAAAACTTTTCTCGAATGCAGTGTAAAGAAAAACAGAAAAAAATTACTGTCATGAATATATATGAGCCGCCGTGGTCTCGTGAATAAAAAAAATAAATTATTAACCTATTTTGAAATATGGTTATCAACAGGACGTTACTAGGAGGGCAATGTTTCTTATAACAAGATTGCAAAAAGGGATGCATACTGCGCACAATCTAAAAGGATGCGGTATTTAATATCTAATAGTAAAGATACTATAAGGAATGGCTAGATAGGTCACTCTGCCTAAAAAGGCAATGACAGATATGGTCAAAAGATTTGAGGAAATGGCTGTGGATGAAGACATGTGGTGAAGTGAAGAGAGAGACTAAAAGCAGATACTCTCGGCGTTCTATAAAATCCAACGATCGGAAGAGCACGTAATGACAATGATTGTTACTTCTGAAAGGTAGATAGGTCTGTAACGTATACTAAAAAACCTCTTCCAATAAAAAAGTTTTCCAAATGTGGGGACTTCCTAGCTCTTCACATCAAGTAGCGTTACCTTAGTTTACCTAAAAATGGTTCAAAGCGTCACTTTCAGTATATATTTTCAAATATTAGAAGAGAGTTATTGCAAAAGTATAAACTCTGTTTGCGAAATACATGATTTTTGGAACTAAATTTATAACGCGTGCTTGACTTTTCACATTGAGCAGTTCTCCATTGATTACACATACCACGGATCAAATTTTCATAGGGGAAGTAACAGCAGAGTTTGAGCTTGGAAGATGCACTAATCTCGTCAAATTACTGAGAGATGCTGATTAGAAAATTGTATTTGCTCTACTTAAACTGAGTTAAAGAAATGTTCAGCTG
>JAAAKL020005186.1:0-19710 GCA_010016065.2 Carybdea cf. marsupialis auct. non (Linnaeus, 1758)
CAAGAAAACCGTTGCTTTGTAGACAAAAAGCATTTGTCTTCTCACTGGGCCTTTTCGGTTAACCATTCAGCTTCACGAACAATGATTGGTCAAAACAACACCAATCAGACAGTCAGAATTCTGATTGGCGACCTTGTAAAACACAGTTGGGTAAATAATTTCGTTGATTCCCTTTTCGGTTATTTTCTGACGAATTGTACTTTGAGGAATGTCAGACGAAAAAGCTTTTAAGTACAAAATGAATTCGCTATTTCGTGCAGTTTTATTATTCTGTACCATCAACAAACCATCTACAAACTTTTCAAACCCATCTAATTAATCAAATAAATGCGTACCAAAATATTTTCCGTTTTCTAAATTAACATAAATTAAATAATCCGCATTATTATCCAGTTTGCGGCATACATTTTCCAAAAGCGCATTTGGCTATTGCGTTTAAAACATGGAGGGATTTCAGACCCATTGTACAGAATGGATGCAAACTACATGCTCTTACTGCTGAGCAAATAACAGAGAATGAATACTAGAAGTGATGTCATTGATTGATGGTATGCAAGAAGAGAATCTACTCTAGAGCCCTCTAGATTTTCCGAGCAATTTCTAGCAAGCAACCTTTAGCGCCAAGAATTGGTATTCAAGAACTAGGCTACAATGCGATAACATTTGCTATCGGTCATTTACACCGATAGGAAGGTACGTAAAGAGTACAAAGGGATACTGGCGTGGCGTGTCCCAAAAGGAGCTGTAATTTTCAATCAGAGTCAGGGAGTATTTCACCAAGGTTCATCCAGAGTCCGTGGCAATATCTGTCAAGGTACTAAATAAATTGAGAGTGAAACATTTTTTATTAGAATGGGAAAGCATTAGATCCACAAATAATTTACCGCGACTTCACCGCTCTCCATTAATATATACTTTCTAGACTTGGTTGACACTTGCACACTTTTTAGTCGTTGCAGCATGCTTAATTTGCGTACGTAATAATGATTCGACGTTCATTTACGGTTTTTTTTCATTTAAATTAATTTCAGGTTTACATTCGAAGAAAATACGGAAATTTTGTCAATGGTATTAAATACAAGCGCACTGAAACTCTAGACGGCCAGTTGTACTCTGTTCCTTGGGTTTCGGCACTCATCGAAGGGAAAGGACGTTACTACGATTCTCAAACAGGTAACACAGGAACTTGTATCCAAATTATACTATGTCAAAAGTCAATCTCTAGCACTTCCCTGCTGTTGATTTGATCTGTCTACTCATAGTGACTGTTAGAGTCATGTGAAACAGTTCATAGTATAATCAGACAGCTAGTATATTCGCAGCTAGGCTTAAGGCAACGGCAGACGTGGTACTGTTCATTTTATACTGGTGTCCGTCAAGATAATTGATTATGTTTGTTACGTTTGCTGTATCCCACTTAAAGTTTGATTTCTGAACCTTACTTTCTAGTGCAGGACCAACAAGTCACTAGCACTAACTATCAGTTCATGATCCTTTTGCCTCTGCGAAATAGATTAAGTGGAGTCTGGGGTATTAGAGGCATTTTGGGGTAACGGATGTAGACTCAAAGAAGGCATGCTGCTCTATCAACGAAGAAACCAATAGTGTGTACATGCTATTCCGATTTGGGGCACTCCAAAAGTGCCTAAGCACTATTTTGAGAGGCTTGTATATGTCCTGCTCTGCACGCATTGGAAATTTTATTCCTGCAAACGTATATTTAATCTTTTTGCTAACGATAATCGCATCGTGGCATCAAAATGTTAGACTTTTAACTTCCGACAATCTAGCCTTTTATGATGCCATAAGCGGTAACGTGGCACCATGCTTCTCCCTCTGCACCAATAAAAGCAATTGTGACGTCAAAATTTTTTTAAAAGACTTTGATTCACCGCTGAAAGCTAGTTGCAAATTATAGATACGGAGAGAGAATCATCGATGATAATTTAATGGACGTACTAGAAAAAATACAGAATTTCATCAGTGGATTAATTTTCCTATCTGTTAAAGGCATGTTTCCCTTTCCCTATCAACTTTTAAGAACTTTTATTTGCAATTTTTTCTTTTAATTACAAAAGTATATTCATCACAGAAAGTATTGAAGAGAAAAGTGAATAAATATGCTAGTGGGGATAGGAAAAGTGTTTTATCTTCTTCACACCTGAGTTTCTCTATTTTGCTAAACATCTTGGAAAAGAGACGAAATATATAGAAGTACGGCAAACTTGCTCATCATCAAAGTAAAAGCTTTCAACCCCCCCCCCCCCCTCCTTCACCCCAACTTCGGAGATATTATAAATTTAAAACTATAGTCATATTTTGCTTGCCTTTTTAGCTGTAGTAGCCTGTCTTGTGACTATCTTATCCTTTCTTTTCTTGTTTCATTTTTCGCATGTGTTATATCACGTATGCATCGTTTCACTTTATATATCGTATGCAATTTGTTCTATCTATTCCGTTTTAAATTGACGTATTCCATCCTGTAATTACATCAAGCATAGTGTACACTCCTGTGTTCAGTCATTCGAAAGTTTTGCTCAGTTTTGCTCTTCAGTAGCTTTAAACTCTGTACTTGTTTTCAGTTGTTGATAATTTCTGACAACTGCAACCGATTTAACTCTGCTTGATGTTATTATGTCTACTAAGTTTCCACTGACGTGAAATGCTAATGTAAGTATTGACGTCATAGGTTACTTGTGTTTTCTCTTAAAGGCAAGCAAACAATGACTCCGCTGAAGTGGTTCAACGTCGTTCAAGGCGAAGAGTATCGTTTCCGAGTCATCGCAACTGGTGTTATGTATCCTCTGCGCATATCAGTTGATGGACACTCATTGCTCTTGCTTGCCTCTGATGGATATGACCTAAAAGAGAGGGTGGTAGAATCCATTGTCATCAGCCCAGGAGAGAGGTTTGATTTCTTACTAGTTGCCAATCAAACAATACGAAATTACTGGATCAGAGCAAACAGCATGGAGGTATGGCCACGTAACATCAACTCTACTTTCCTAAGGAAATTTTGTAAGCTTTTAACGTGGGGCCTATTGCTCCCAACTGTCGACGTCATCATTCTTAATCCACTTAGGACGACTTTCACAACTGTCCCTCTATTAGCTGCATTTGCATTTAAGCATTTGCTGGCTTATTGATTTTGTAAATTATGTTACTTTTTAACCCGTTTATGGATTTGGACGAATTTGGTGCATTGCCTCTTGCAAGCTGCTATCAATATTGAGTGTCAATAACATCGTGTCATTTCTTACAAATAATTAATATTGTATCTAGTTTCGATTCAAAACATATCAACTGATACTAACAAAAGCAATACAGAATCATTCAAGAGGTTGACAATCGTAAAATCTTTACATAGTGTTTTCGAGAAGAGAGGATATGAGATAATTGAAGAAATTCTAGAAAAAAGTGATATGTCATCATCTAGATTTGAAAAGGGGACGATATTATTACTATAAATTTATAACATATAAATTTTATATCTGATTCTACATTTTAAAAAGTATGTTTCAGCCAAAATCTCTCATATTTGTGCTCACCTCATTTAGCTGTCAAAAGATTTCTGGATTTTAAGAAATCCTTTGAAAATAGAGAAAATGACTTGTCATCTAATGTCCCTTCGGTTTAGTTTGGGCGCAACTCTTCAATGCAAAATTGCTTAGAAATCTTCGAGTTTCCAAGTTTTCTATCTTGCTAAATATTTCAAAGCCCAAAGCAAAATTACACTGGCCGAACAATATCTGTCAACGGAACAGTCTCTTTAATTTTCCTTTTTTCATAACTTTATCAATTCTTCATCCTTTTATTCAATTTACAATATTTTATTCACTTTGTATTTTGTTAATGATCGTCACGTCGTTAATAAGAAAATTGTACTCTAGATGTCTCATACACTTTGTGCTGGGTAAACTGGTCCTTCACCTCACTTCAACCTCTATTCCTACAATGAAAAGAAAGTAGCGTAGCATCGTTTCAAGTTCAAATGTTTAACATTTCATAATAATTAGACTAGGTTACTCGTGCAAGTCCCCTTATACGCAAAGCATGGCAGATGTGATTGACTTTTGGAGAGCTAGAATCTGAAGGAGGTGCGATAACCATGTTTAAAAAGCTTATGAAACTTTATGTTTTGCCTTAAAACGTGGCCCATGGACAGAGACAAGTGCATCACTTTCGTTTTCCAAGTTTCTCTATGAAGTCACCAGTTACCTATAAGGTATAAACAACTTTGATTGTGACTTCAAAAACAAGCAAGCTTTTCCTTGTTACTACTAATTAAAGTTAGAAGCCATTGATATTACATAAGGTCTGAGTAATCGTGTAGAATAGGGAAGTGAGTCAGTGTAAAGATACTTTGTTAACCAGACATGGGTTGATAAAGGTTTTTTAACACGATAAAATGCTGTTGAAAATGATTATTTGGTTGTTTAGATCAACAAGGGGAAGTTCTCCATAACTTCTTGTCAAATTTGTTTTATCGGAGCTTGATGTTGGCGAATACGCCAAATAGTATATCACATTTCCTTACAGCTTTCTTCCATCTTTCCTTCCATAAGGATAAAGTAACCAATCACTCCGTGGAAGCCGTTCTTCATTACAAAGGAGCAAATGAAGATGAACCAACAACTCAACGTAGGAAATGCAGCAAGAATCAACCATGTATAGTTGCTAATTGCCATTTTAGACATTATCCCTCTCGCAAAAATATAATATGCATCAATTTTGACGAGCTTGAGGCCAAAGAGCAGTATCCGGTTCCTGAGTACGATCCGAAATCGTCGGTAGAGCAATTTTACAATTTTGCATTTCCTGGTGAAGATTTTGCCCCTGCTTCTGTGAATGGAAGGCAATTCGCATTCCCTGGCGTTGCAGCCCTTTCACAACCTAACGCCATCGGAGACTATGACTGCAAGCACCATAACTGTGGTGAAGATAGGATCTGCTCTTGTCACTATACGGTCGATCTACCTTACAGCAAAACAATTCAAATGGTTTGGACTGGTATGGGAGAAGGCTTCGGCCTACCGCACCCCATCCATCTACATGGTCATAGTTTTCAAGTATTAAAAGTTGGGCACGCTATTTACAACAAAACCACAGGGAAGTTAATCGGTCACAATGCGGACATTAATTGCGGGGGTGATCCCAAGATTGATTATTGTAATAACGCACGCTGGAGTAATAAATCATGGAATGGCAAAAATATTCCAGGCCTTAACACTATTAATCCGCCAGTAAAAGATACCGTTACCGTCCCCAGCGGAGGTTACGTTGTAATCCGCTTCCGATCCGACAATCCCGGACGATGGTTTCTTCATTGTCATATGGAAGTCCATAGTTTAGATGGGATGGCAATGGTCGTTAACGAAGCCCCTGAGAGACAACCAAAAGCACCACCTGGATTCCCTACCTGCAAGAGCTTTTATAACGATAGAAGTAGAGATCTTGATTTTAGACGACTGCAACCAGGTATGCGATTTTTTGGTTTACGACGTAATTCTGTTGTCAATGACTTTAAAACTACTTCATATCTATGCTTCATAGTTACTCTTCATACAACTTAAACTGCGCTCTCCATTAGAAACATTTGCAATGTACTTGCCAATACTTGGCATGTCTAATTGTTTTAATCTATTTACTGCAGAAGTTCCATGACAACTGTTGAGTCCTTATGATATAAATTAATTATAGTGCTAGAAATGTATAAAGATTATCCAATATCGTATACTTTTTACAATTAATCGATTCCTTTTAATATAAATTGTACAAACAGACGATATTCTTGGCATGTTTACGTCTAGGAGATATGATAGACTGTGATCTGTATTTTATTGGTATTTGCAGCATTTTTTGACTGAGGAGTACAATCCATATTCCCATTAACCTCTGTAGCTACCATGGCTCTTTTGCAGACATTTTGAAACGTAAGGCCGGCCAACAGCTCTTTTGCCATCGACATGTGCACCAAATATCACCATACACATCTGTGGACGTGTCGCCATCATCTATTCTACATACATGGCTTAGTTTAACTAGCCTTCGTTTCACGAGACGAGCATACTTAGCTAATTGGCTCTTCGTAAGACGATGTAACTCCGTCATTCACAAGCTTTTCAAGATGCCGTAGGCACCGTAAGTGGAATCTGTTGAGATGGCTTTCAAGGGGTCAACATTTACTGTAGTATAGTAGAGTTGACATGAGATATGCTTCGTATCTGCTTATCTAAATATCAGCAGTTAGATTTTAATTATTCTAAGGGCAGGGCATGACATGACAGAAGCGGTTTTGGCAATCCTTGTATTTATTTCTGCATCGAGGTTAACATTTCTTGTCATGGTTGAAACAAGGTAAGTGAACGTCTCTTCGACGTCTAGCTGCGGGTAGTTTATCAAGATAAATGGAATCACGCCCGCATGTTGGACTAGAATGTTGGTCTTCTTGATGTTTATGGTCAATCGGAACTCTTTTCATCCAATTACATTATTATGGCATCATGAAAAAATTTTATGACGTAACTACTTATTATTGGTAAACATTGAATTGATTTAAGCAGGTTAAAGTTCAAACCTGCATTTTCTTCCTTGGAAGCAAAATTAGATGGATTTTACGTGTAGAAACATGGAAACTAGCGAAAAGCTTCAAAATTTGTGGATCAGGCAAAACTGAAACGTAAGCAGAATTTGATCCTTCACTACTTTGTTATCTCGAGAAAGAAAATGAATCAATGGCTTTGGGCATAAATCAGGGAAAGGTAAACTAAAGCTTTGTACTGAAACGTACCAATTGTCAGGGAATCTCCCTTAGGGGTTTTACACATGATGGATCACGTCTGATACGCGCCAGGAAGAAAACGTTTAGTGTGACCGATCATTTTTAAGTATCTCTTTTACGTAATACCTGGAGAAATCAGGAGAAATGGAATTTATTAATGGTAGGGTGGAGTGTATGATTTGTGTATTGAATAAATAATTAAGGTCTACTTTTGTCATTGTAAAAGTATGTTTGGATTATTAATAAAATAGGTAGTACATGCATGTTTGAGAATCTAACGAACATGTTTCAAGACGAAATGGTTTAAGAGGAGCTGCCTATAGCAAGAGAAGTAAAGGAGGACACGAGACTCGTTTCTCAGGCAATGTTAAGGATATGACTGATCTCGGCATTGTAAAACGTGACGAGACTGGTGCACAATTACGACATCTGGAGGAATCTCAGCTCCTTGACTAATTCTCCGTAAAGAAATAGAAGAAACTAAAGAAACATATTGTATTTGCCTTCAAAACAAAATATCGATTCCAAAAGACGTATTATCAAAGATAAGGACAAATAGACGGGGAATCCAACGAGCCCGTTCATTTTCTTTTGCGCTTGCGTACCCCTTGTAAACGAGGCTAGTTGTTACCGTCGAGGTAGTAAATAAGCTAGCTGCTGCAGATCCACAGGTGCAGTAACCTATATTTAATTTTTGGCTTTTTGTTTAACTTACTAGTAACAATACACCTGATTCCAAAATTCTGCTACAAGCGATTGAGATTACTTACGCTGGTCAGACGAGACGCGCCAAAATTCAAAGAAGAAGAAACCCATTTGCTCTAGCAGATGTAATCTCATAATGAAACAGAGGCTACTGAAATGGGCGTGACAATCAAATACTCTTGACAATACTGTGGCACTACTTCTCTGCGAACTTGCTTTATTAATCCATAACTGATTTGTCTTCCTGTGGGTTTCCCTAAACTATAAGCTGATGTTCATTTTGACTTGCTTACTCTGTCCATATGTATGATCCATCTTCATTTTCAATCTTTCTAAACACATTACCTTTTGAACAAGCTATTGATAATCTTTCTGCCCTATTTCAGCTTCGCTGGAGAGAAAAAGACGGAATGTTATCTTCATTGCAGTGGTCGTTGGTTTGGCGTTAGTTTGTGCTATACAGCTCGTTACAATCATCCGAATGCTGATATTACTCAGGAGAAATACAGAAAAATACTCATCGAACCTTATGATGGAAACCAAGTCATAGGAAAGAGAATGTCATTCATGATATTGAGAGAGAAAAAATGATTATGGGAACAAATGCCCCAACTACAAACCCCACAACATGTGCTAGCCTACAAGGACTGCAGCCAACTCAGTTGAAGTTGAGGAACGATGAATAAAATGGTCATTCCAGTTGAACATTCAAAACAATATAAGAATGTCTTCCGCTACAACTGGACCTCTATGGAATTAAATCATATGAAAAGGATGAAAGTTTCTACATTAGAGTCAAGATGTTCTGCTCGTAAAGCACTGGGCTACGTTGTGTGAATGAATAAAGGAAAAAAATGATGGCCACTGAAAAAACGTATCAGGAATTATCTGAAATAGGAATTGGGAATAATACGTAGACAAGCTGACATCATCGCAGAACCTGTTGCGAAAATGAAAAATATATAGGCTTGCTTGCTCTTGTTATATTTCCAATTGTAAGTCATTGCTATAACTGCAGCTTCCAGAAGAAGGTAAAGAGGAAGAAATAGGAGCCGAATGGAAGATATAGCACTGTGATGCACGAGATATCATCCCTTTGTATACACTCTCTAGTGAAGCAATCAGATATAGAGAACTCTATCCACTGCTGTGTACTTAGTGTATTTCAACTGAATATAGTGAGTGCTTGCAAGTGCATACCAATGACTCAAGTAGTTTAACGTATCAATGATAGGCGCATGGAAGCCGGGACATCTCCTCTCCCCGTCCACCGGGGTAGAGACCTACTTAACCATTCTTAAAGAATGTAACGGGTGGTGAAAAGGGTTTGAGAATCCCATTAAAGTGCCGGAACCTGGACGTGGACCATTTTCAATTCAAAAGGTTAGATTAAAGCCCGATTCCCATTCAAAGCTTTTCGTCGCGCGCGCCAAACCACCTCATGCGCTGCCTCGCAACTTTAAAATGTAGGCCAGAATACTGTACGCGAGACCAGAACCAACGTGGACGTTCGATTCCTTGAAACAAAATGAACAAAATATCAAAAAAATTCTAAGCAATGGAGGTACACTTTAAAGTATGCGGTGAACATTGAGGGCTCTAAATACCTTGATAGCTTTACAGAAGGACATCAACTGAGGATTTGACGACAGCTACTTTGTCTGTGCTGCCCAACGTTTCTATCAAAATGAACAAATCTCTACTAGAACGTATGCAAGTAATCGATAGGAGTCGAGGCTTTTAACATAGGACCTAAGTGATGTAAATGACGATCAATAATCTCCACTATTCACACCAAGTCAGAAAGATTGGCTGATCTACAGATGTTCAGCCTAAAACTGAAACTTTAACGTCTTGAAGAAGTTGTCAGATTTGCAACTTAAATCACTTTACATTCGATGATACATGGCAACTGTAAAGGATAAAGGATCAGAATTCATAGTGGATAATGGATATTCCACGGTAGTAACTCACCTGGCCCGATGATAGGTTCGATTGTTTGTATTTACTGGTGGCGCATGTTCACGGAAGCAAATTTTTTTTCAAAATCCCCCCTAAAAATCTATTTAAAACTTTTAAATAGTTTTGCGCAAGGAAGAAATTGTACAATAGATATTAAAAGGTCGCAAAATTTTGCATTTTTGATTAATTTGAGTAGCAATTGCTCGTTAAATACTGGCAGAGGGCACTTTCTTCAAAATCATACCTACCCGGGGATCCAATTTAGGGGGTGCTTATTCAAGGGTGCGTCTTTAAGGAGATACAGTACTTATGACTTACGAAGCAATGTTTGGTTTGTATATGTTAGTAGCAATAACTGCCTGTCTTATCATATATCAGTTTCTAGGGCTGTAAGATCGAATATCGTGTGCATGGTCTCTGTTGCAGCTACTTCATCATCTGTATCCGCTAGCATTAATATAAGCAGTTCAATCACAACATGACTAGTGAAACAAGGCAGAAAACACTCATCAAGACGTAAAAACTCTCATAATCAAAACACTCTTGTAACAGGACTTGTAACAGGACTTGTAACAGGACTTGTAACAGGACTTGCAACAGGACTCGTAACAGGACTTGTAACAGGATTTGTAACAAGACGTGTAACAGGACTTGTAACAGGACTTGTAACAGGACTCGTAACAAGACCTGTTACAGGACTTGTAACAGGACTACATAAGCTGATACATATAAATGGAGTGAGGACGACTACATGAATATCTTATAATGAAAAGAATTGAGATTGTAACAGTCGCAGCCACCCTTTAAACCATTGACAAACTTAAGCATATTGTAGTACCAAGTTAATAAACCAAATGTTACTGTCGACTATCAATCTAAAATGCAAAGTGCTGTAAAATCCTGAAAGACTAACTGTATCACTTCCAATCCTATGGATGATTATCCATAGTGCCAGTTCCTCCACGTTCTTAACAATCCTTTATCCCACCCAAAATATTTTAATACACGACTTGCTTGGGTTGAAGAGTGCTTCCTCATCCATGGTACCAAAAAACGGGCTACTAAAACTCCGTGACAAATTACGGGCTTTCGTGTCTTTGGAAACGACAGCAGTTGTCACAATTCGACGAACGATAAACGTATCAGTGAAGGTCTGTGAAGGTTGCTATTCTCTATCCCACATGTTGGTTACGCAACAATCTCTTGTCTGTCGTAGGCTACCTACCCCCGCTATTGAAATGACTTTAAACTAACATCACGATTCACAATTTAATTGTCAATACGCTTCTTTACTAAATGCATCTCTTGTCTCTGAAAGTGAAGTGTTTCTTGGTGAATAAAAAAGGCATCCAAATTTATATCTGAATATGCAAGGCATTCCTGTAGATCTGTACCTCATATCTCGTATTTGACCAGACAATTAGTGACAATAAATATAATTCAACCATCACTTATTTAATAAACAAATCCAAAAACTACTCCATATCTCTCCCTATTCGAAAAATCGCCAATTCTCTCTATTTTGTGAAGTGTCCACTTTGTTACATCTTGCTACTGGCCACAGAATCCAATAAAATGCTTTTCCCTGATTTGGAAGAGTTGCGTCGGCACATTAGATAAATGACGAGAGCAAGTTCAACAACGGCAATAATCCCTGCCGTGATTGCAATAATAAGCATGATCAAATAGTGATGCCAGTAGTTCTTCGTGTCATCTAAAAGCGAAAGTAAAAATGGCATATATGATTAAGATATGACAAAGTCAAGTATGTTCTATACGACACATTATCATCATTAACATCATCCCATCAGGGTGGTAAACAAATATTCTATTTCATTATGGAGATATCATCCAAGCATTTGCAGGAAGGTCTTACAACCTTCCAGACAGGAAATCACCTAATCAAATGACAGCAGACAAAAATCTGTTTAAGGGAGCTGGGGACCAACAGTCCACCAAAGCACATGTTTACTAACAAGACAAGAGTACAGACGCAACAAAATATTATTGTTGAAAACTTTTCAGAAGTAACATTACGAGATACCATTTTGTAAGGCATTTCAAGACCTTAACATTTTTTCAAGGGCTTTCTATGATATCCGGACTTCCAGGTTTTCTATGAGTGCTGACCAACCTGTTGGCCAGCTTAAACACTTATTTAACATTTTAATATAATAAAACATTGCAACACTAATTTATAGTAGGTAAACACTGACTAGTGACATCTTCATGATGAGGCATCGATTATGTTAGTCTACTTCAGCAGTGGCAGATGATGCGATACATCCTACCGCGATTGAAGTGAATTCTCCTGGTAGTTGCGGACAGAAGATCCAATATCCCATCAGACACTTCCATTTACATGTACAATCATTAGGATGTTTGTGTAATGACTGTGAAAATAGATCTTGTTTGCATCGACTTATTGCATTACCAAATTCAATGCTATTTGCATCGTAAGTTAGGTAGGTAGGGTGGGCTTTACAAAGGAGGTCGAAAATAGAAATATTGGGCACTCTGGAAGTGAAGGCATTCAAATTACCTTAAGCTGCGGTTTCTCACTTCAAGTAGTTTGCCTTGTTACCCATAATTTTTGCAAGAATGCTACTTTAAATATACTCCTGCCAACTCATGGATAGATTCCCATCGGATCTCTTCATGATTGAACCCCTGAGTCCACAACTTATCTTGCAAATTCATTTTACAAACAAGTAGATCTTAGTACTGCATTCTAGCGAATAGTATCACAACTTTGTCTACAAAAATGCTTCTTGGTAAACAGTTCTTCATTCTTTCAGAAATTTGACCAATTTCAAAGTAGTTGTTAGAAAGTATTTGTAGGGATAATCATTGACTCTTGAAGGACTCAAAATTAAAATTCTGTCATAAATAATACTCAGACAGGAATAACAACAAATGGTTTGCTTATATAAACTAACACTTGTATTCAGTTGATAAAGTTGCATAAATAACAACATGAACTTAATAACAGACTATCATACCGAATATACTCAATAGCAAATGTACCCCAATATATATATGTCATGGCTGGGGACAGAGGAAATGTTGATTAACACAAAAAGTTAACTAAGGGCGTGGAAATGGTTCACGATTGGGCATGTATTTAATTCTCTCTTCATTAACTCGAAGCAGTGATCTCTTTGGCAATATGGTTTCCTTCGTAAATCATTCATTAATGCGCATGTGCAAGCATGTAAAGGTGCCTTCTACACTGATTTTCAGGTTGGGCCCATTATCATCTTGTTCGTCACTGATTAAGATAAAATGAATGAAGAATGAAATGAAGATGTGATAAGATTCTTCCATTGCGTGAGCAATAAAAAGTACCTGATAGATATCCTACAATTATTTTGAGATACAGAATTTGACCACTGGATTTCCAATCATTTGTATATATTTTGGGTGTGCTTAGAATAAGGGACTCCCTGTTTAAGATGTTTCAAACATGTAACAGGTGCTAGTCAGACTTAAGTATGACAAGTCTGGGCAAACTATCTCAATATGTGTCACGGGCCATATATTTCGTTAGACTGCCATTCAATAGTTACACAACATTTTTATTCATACACGTAAACATATAACCTGTCTGCTATTTAAATAACGTATGAACATATAACATGGGCATAGAGACCTTAATCAACTAATTAAGATCGTCATGAGCTGGTGAAATTTAGGCCTTTATTTGACAAGTTAATTCCATGGCAAAACAGGGAAGCTTCTGGTCGGGATTTCACGGTATTACTAAACAGCGATTACCCAAATATGCTACTTAAAAAGAAATAACTAATGTTATGATTAATTGAATGTGCTTAACACTATGCTATTGATAACAGACGACCAAGGCGACACTACTGATAACCAATGACTAAAACCATTCTGTTAATGATAAGATATGACTATAACCATGGTACTAAAAACGAATGCCTAAAACCGTTCCACTAGAACCAAAATACTAATAACATACGACTAGAGTGATCCTACTGATAAGAAGTGACTAAAACTATTTGACTAATACAATCTGATAAACTAAATTTAGTTTATTTTTTGAGCAGTTAAGTGATTAACACACATCTTATTTTTATTGCATCAGTAACTTTGTTTACATTAGTCCAATCTATAAACCACTGCGCTGAGAGAGTTTTCCAGTCTCGAAATTTTTTAGGAACTTAACATGAAAAAAATAAAAGAGATACTTGTAAAAAAATTACCATGTAAATGATCAAGTCCGATCAACATCTGATAACATTGAGTACAAAGAATTGGCATCAAATTAAACGATACGTGACTGTCACCATAAAAGATGTACGTACCTTGCTGTAGGCGAATATACTGGATATCACGTGAGCGGTCATTGTAAAAGTTTTGGCATACTGGAAAGCCATGAGGAGGTTTTGGGTGTTTGCCTGGTGCTTCGTCAAAGAGCATAGCCATTCCATCCAAGTTGTGAACTTCAATATGGCAATGTGCAAACCATTTTCCGGGGTTATCAGCACGTATCCTTAATACTGCATAACCTCCTGTCGGTATGATAATGGTATCCTTTCTTGGTGGGGTTTTTAAATTTAAACCAGGGATTTTACCGTTATTCCAGGAGGAGTTTGTCCACCTGGCGGTATTGCAAAAGTTGATGCTGGGGTCTCCGCCACATGTTACATCGTCATTGGAGCCAATAATCCTACCCGTGGTCTTGTTGTACTTTGCATATCCCATCTTCAAAAGATAAAAGCTATGACCATGTATGTGGATAGGGTGGGACCACCCTGCCCCCCTCCCCATGTTGATCCACACCATTTGAATAGTATTGCCGTATGTTAACTTTTGGGTGTAATGGCAGTAACAAACTTTATCTTCTCCACAGTCGTGTTTATCACAATCGTAATCACCGATTTCATTTCTTTGTGTTAGAGAAGACACTCCAGGAAATTCAAACTTTCTACCGTTGACGGCCCCAGGAGTAACGTTTAGTCCAGGAAACGCAAAATTAAAGAAATACTCGTCTGATTTACCAGGTAAGTATTCTGGTGTAGGCTCAGGGTCCTTGGCTTCAAGTTCATCAAATGGCACGCAGGTGGTGTGGTGTCCCACTGGGAAATAGGAAAACGGGCAGTTGATGACCACGCATGGATTTCCTGAGGTACATTGCCTAGGGCTTGTTTGCGGTTCTTTGACATTATCAGCCCCTTCGTAGTGCAACACGGCCTCAACTGTGTGGTTCTTGACATCAACCTGCAACATAAAAGTACAAACTGTTGTAAACTTAAATACAAAAAAGTAGGTTCCAATACAGTAACAAATAGACATCATATAGAATTTTATTTATTAACCGCCGCATAAGACTTTGCAAATTTTTACAAGGATATAGTTAAAATCTCTTGGTCTTACATCAAAGTCGCGTTTAAAATGTTTCAAGAAACGTATTTTCGGGTGATACTCTTTCTTAATTTTCATGACTAACAGTTCGATCTTCGTCAATACTTCCACTGTAACCCACGCGGCAATACCACATCTACTCCGTTCTCGGTCTGATTCTTGTTGGATGAAATTAATGCGTTGACATGTCACTAAATGTTAATCAAAGCATTGCGCGAACTGCACGCCTTTTGTTACCTATAAGATAAGTATTATACGGGATTGGCCTTCTCGATTATAGGACTAAGCCTTCTAACCCATTTTGGCATGGTGAGCGGTTTTGAAGTCTTTCCGTTGATTGTGAAGAGTGATAACGTCGTACTTTTTGGATTTTACTATGCATTCTCCTTTACTATACTTTCGGTAGGATTTTATAAAATGTTAAAAATAGTCTAAAATTTAATCTTCTTTGTAGGTAATCAATTATGAAGAAAGTTCACGTAACCCGGAATTTTTAATCGATCTGCTCGGGTTCGATCGAGTTTCCTGCACCTCATTTTCTCCAGCCACGTTAAAAGAAAACGGGCTAAACGATTGTCCACTTTTGTGTACTGTCACCGATGAAAAACATTGATTATCTTACGTAGATAAAATAGGAACAATTACACGGATAACTACACGGAGATAAAGTGCGGGACCCCGCAACTAAGCCCAACGCTTTGCTACAGTACTATAAAACTCCTTGTCGTAAGTCACAATTCAGTGTGTCGAATTAAAGGAAACATGAGTCAGTAATTCCTTAGCATATGTAAATGCCGTAGGTAAAGATTTTCTGGCATCTAAAGGCTTTCAAAATCCTAATACTCTCGCCAAGGTCAACATGCCACCGTGAAAAGCACAGTAAGAATTATTTGCAAACTGACTGTTGTGATTCTTGGTTGATCTCTAAATATTGATTCAATAAATATTTTTTTAAAACACAGCTGCTGCAAATAAAGATGGTCACTTAAATACATTGAATTAAGCTCTCGAGTGGATTTTTAAAAACTTTATTAGGTACTATAACCCTAGCTTTCGTTTACGAAGGGGGGTGACGGGGAGAGAGAATAACACGTTGTGTGGAAGCACCCTTCAGCCCCAAACTATACACTATGCACTATGCACTATGCACTTTAGATGAGCCCCCAAAACTCAGTACGGACGCCTTTCAATATCCTCCCTTTTGGAGAGGTTCTACAACGATGACCCCCCCCCCCCATTCATCGAAGACTTAAATAGGCATGAAGTATATAAGGGGCAACTGCCCTTCCAATGTTTACCGATGGCCCTTCGATGAATTGAAATTTAATATTTAGAAGAGGCGACAGGTGCATCCCTTAGGGCTCTGTCAGTGCAGACCTCTAAAAAACCCATTTGATATTCCATTGAATGTTGTTGCTACTGCTTCAGCAGTGGGAGTTACAATATGTCTTTTCACTTAATCCAATAATCCAATAATCTGAAGAATCAGTGATAGAAAGATAGGCGCTCGCGCTTATATACCTGAACTGAGGTCATTAAAGGTCAAGTCAACAATTGCCACCATGGAGTTACTGGTAAGTCCTAAAAAAATAGCTTTGCATAGATTGATGAGCCTGATGGGAGTCCTTCCATGGTCAAGTCACATTGTGCAGAGAGGCTGGTCTCCACAGTGAGTACAGCGACATGCCGATGATCACCGGTGGATGATTGGGTGCTAATGTTCGACTAGCGAAAAGTTAACTATGTTATCGCCAGGTCACCATAGCTCAGTTGGTAGAGCAACGCTCCGCGACTGCTTGGGTTCCGGGTTTGACTTCTGGTAGTGATATCTTCACGTTTCTAAGGCATCTTTACATACTGAGTAATTTCAAATCCTCTCTTCTTGACGACACTTATTTATAATTCTTAACCGTTGTATAATGAAGTCATCTACTGCTATTTTAGTGCCTCGATACGCTTTGAGACGTACACGGTGTTTAGTCTATTTCGGGTGGAGATAAGTGACTTTTCTTAGCCTTTCATGGTCTTAGAAAGTTTAAAGCTCCTGGGTTACTTGAAACCTTTCTATGGGGCATTAATTAGATGATGATAGGTGAAACTTTCCATGTTCCGGTAAGTCAATCATCTAAAATACCCGATCAGTTATTGTTGGTCAATTAGGATAGCAGTGCTCTCCAAGTTCAGATTGCAGAAGTCTACAACGTTTTGAAATCTTGATGATGCTGACATCATCAGTCGATGGGTCATATCAACAACGAGTTTTGAAGTTTCATACATCAGACTACTCGGATGCAAAGTTAACGAGTGGAAATATTTCAGACGTTACTTTTGTAGCTAGCATCGCCTGATATATTAACGCGAGACCTACCTCCATGCTGACTGCTCGAACCCAGTAGTTTCCTACAGCCTGGTTAGCATTTACAAGGAAGTCAAATCTTTCGCCGGGATTTATTATGATTGATTCCACCACCCGTTCTTTTAAGTCGTACCCATCTGAGGCTGCTAATGTCAAACTGTGTCCGTCGACTGAGATCCTCAATGGATAAATCGTACCAGTTGCAATCGCGCGGAAACGATAGACCTCTCCTTTAGTGACGTTGAACCATGTAATGGGTGCCATTATTTGTACACCTACGGCGAGAATACCGCATAAAGGGGATTATAGACATTCTTTAAAAATTCATAAATTCATTTTAATTGCTTCAAAATTAATAGGTCGTGAGAGAAGTACCCCCTGCCATCCACGAGAGCAAGGACAGTCAGTTCTTTTCTGACACTGCTACAAAATTGTTAAAGCGAATTGTGAACAGCATCTTCCACATTGTGGCAGTAACGTTCCTGCCATTTAGATCCATCAAAGCCCTCATCCACATAAACTAAATCTAAAAATCTGAAATCTAAATCTGATTATATGCACCGAAAGTGCTACAGAATCACAACGATTCGAGTATCCTATGCCATGAACGTCACACATGATGAGTACAACCACTTGCAAATTTAAGAACGTATAGTGTTTATCGATGCCACTTCTTGAAAACACGTTGGAGTTTTACTGGCTATGACAGCGGCGTGGTATCTCCCTGAAGATACTTTGACTTAAGATCCAGCAATGGCGGTGAGAAAGTTATATCAAAGGATTGTAAAGAGTAACTCGAAATGTCTGTTAGCAGCAGTACATGGTCAACAACAGACTAAATTGTATATTTGCCAAAATAATAACAAAGATAACCGAGTTGGGGTCTGCGGGAACTGTAACAGGAGCGCAGATGAAATGATGTTGAGAGTCATCCTAAGGGAACCCGCTCGTGGAAAAAGCCACAATCAGTAACCAGCAGGAACCATTACTGATCTGATGCAAAATAACACATAAGTTTGAAAAAGCCCTGCGCAGACAAAAAATGGAGGGAGATAATTTGATGACAAACTTTAACATGGACGTCTTCCTATCGTTCCAGACGTTAAACGGGTAGACAGATGAATATTACCCCAATGCATCTCTACAACTTTATGTCACAGCGTTTTATAGTCTGGTTTTCAGACTGGTCTTTTTGACAAGTGCCCGGCAAAAACGCTCAGCTATATTATATTTCTTCTTGAGGCCACGATTTTGGATACTTGTGAAGTTACTAAAATTCACACGAACTGTATGTGCTATTCTGACTTACCTGTTGCGGGGTCAATGTACCTTCCTTTGCCTTCTATCAGTGCTGATGCCCATGGTACTCCACTAAAATGGCCACCATCAAGAGTGTCTGTCGTCTTGTACTTTGTGCGGCCTTTGAAATTCCCGTAGATCATTTTGATGTAGACCTGGCATAAACATAATTGTTCATAACTAGATAATTGTAAGACATAGAAGTTACATTACGGTACTACCAATACAGATAAAACTTGATTCAAAGTGTTTTTTCTTTAATTGAAACTTACAAGCAGCGCACCCGGCTTGCATACAAATGTTTCAGTTGGTTAAATTAAAAACAAAAATATTGAAAGTTTTCAGGCGTAAAAAAATTTGTGTAGAAAAGATTCTGTGCAGGCACTTTCACTTGACAAAATCTTGCCCGTACGACAATTTTGGAACCTTTAGATAGGGGTAAGGGAGTGGCATTTTGTACTAAAATACACTGTTTTAAAGTTGTGTTACAAGTCGGTTGTAAGAGCACTTCGGTAAGCTACAGTCCCCCGATTTGGGGTTTAAGAAAACTTCTGTATTTTGTAGTCGAAGTCTCCAAATCCTTCCTGCATGTTAACAAGGGATCCAAGAACAGCTACTCATGCTCATGTTCTTACTGCACTAAGAGCATCTCCAATCAATCCAACCTTGCTTCATAAGGATATAATGAGCCAAGGCACCACTCAGTTAAAGTTCCTGTTTTCAAAACTACTGATTCTATTCCTGGTCAGAGTGCCAGACAAAACGTAAGATGAACTAGATTTTACTATTTTCGAGACTTTCATGAAGTTAATTGCAAGTTGCGATAAGACGTAACGATTTCTTTTGGAGACAAAATCGTGCCGAGTTTCAGTATTCATCTCCTATAATAAAGATCACTTCAGTGAGATTCCCATTCACAGACAAAAAGAATCCAAAATGTTTGTCGGTAGTACAGAACAACAAAACTACATGAAGTAGCGAATCCATTTTAGTACTTTAACTGTTTTCGTCTGTCACTCCTCAGAGTACAAAATCGTCAGAATATGAAATATGTCAGACATATTTCTGATTGGCTATTTTGAAAACACAGCTGGGTATAGGCTTTATTGAACCCATTTCCAATTTCATATTCTGACGATTTTGTACTCTGACGAGAGTCAGACGAAAACAGTTTAAGTACTAAAATGAATTTATGAACCTTACGACGGGCTACTTT
>JAAAKL020005187.1:0-19708 GCA_010016065.2 Carybdea cf. marsupialis auct. non (Linnaeus, 1758)
GATGGCATGCATGAGAAATGTGTGGTGGTTTGAAGTGTACGGTGGGAGCTTATTTCTCCCCTAGGGATGCCTCTCTGCTTATCAGGATGTACGATGAGAGATCACGATAAAATATTGTGAAGTGTACTGTGATTATCATCGACTGATTTACATTTATGGCATATCAAAGCACTACACTGAGACCATTCCTTTTCCGCATTATCATGGTTTGATTAAGAGACGCAGTGGCGGTTTTGAAGTTTGCGGGGCCTTGGGCTGAGAAAGTTTGCGGGGCCCTGTGAAGGCATGCCTTGCAAGGAAGTTCAGCCATGATCGTACTGCAGAAGTTCCAGAGACATTCTATTCCTTCCATTGGATACAATTTGGAGTTTTCACTTACTTCCATGATATTGATGTGGGCAGTCAGACACATTCTTTTTTCTTAGAATTGAGGGGCGGAGCCCCCTACAGGCGCGGGGCCTCGGGCCATGGCCCCGTCGGCCTCCCCCTAAAACGGCCACTGAAGAGACGGCTGTAGTAATGGAGCCCCAGGCCAGATGATGTTCGCGGATGGTGCTGTGCTGTGCAGTGCTGTACCGTGTTGGAATAGTGGAATAGTGCTGCTTTAGAGAGTAGAGAGAATGATGGTCTATAAATGAAAGACAGAGTGCATGTGCTCGGGTGGGTCATGAACTGGCAGTGTGAAAATTCAAGCGGGTCAACAGAGTTTTGTATTTTAAAAGTAGGCAGACAGATTGTAGTGTTGCTATTGAGTTACCTGTAAGGTCCAGTGAATAATAGGTGAAAGGTGTCTGTTCATAAATCCATGCAATTAAGAGAGAAAGGTAGGATTCATGCAATCAAAACAGTGGCCGAAGGAGTCAAGGAGACGATGTCAAGAATGAGGAAATGAGTGCGAAAATGTCAGTCAACAATAAGTGTAAGAAAGCCTGCATCGTGTGGCTTGGACAAATCAAGAGAAGAGGCCTACATGGGAAAAGCAGAAGTGGAAATTACTCCACATGGAAAAAGAAAGAGGGGAAAACCGAGGCTGAGATGGTGGGCTGCACCATGTGAGACAATCTTGGCAGATAAAGCGCAAGCCCTTGAATGGGCGCACTGGAAGATAATCAACGGCTCAACAATGAAACAGGAAAGGCCTGACGAAAAGAAAATTTGTATCTGTTGTAAGCATGACCGTACCGTTGGAAGCAATAATCATACAACACACCATCTATATTAAACCAGAAAGCCTGAGGAGATTTAAGAGGTGAATTCTAATGCGAAAGTAGGCTACTCGTAAGATGTAGTTTGTGGGAACCCACAGAGCAAAAACAGAGGCCGGAGAAGGAGAGCATATATTAATGATATACTTAAGGACAACGTAATCAAGAACAGCAGAAGTCAGAACCTCCTCATCTGTAGTGGGAAACTTGCGGAGACTGATAATCATACCGTACTTTTCACGCGGGAGCATACTACATTCCGTTGAACTCAACCGCCATAATATACGATGATACCCAGTATCCGCAGTATCGTTAATACGCTTTCCTTCGAGAGAAAGAACATTGGTCGATGTTTGTTGCGGCGCGAGGTGGGGAGGTGTGGGTGAGTCTCAGTTGATAGTGTTGCGGAGAGTTAGGATGTTCAAAACCCCGCAACCAACCTGTACAATGCTAAATACTGTAACTAATGAAGGCCAGACCTTCAGCCACATGCATTCCGACGGTCACGCTATGCACCAGAGAATAACGAAGGTAGGCACAAGCGACAAGTACATAAGCAATACTTTTCTTTTTGAAGTGGGCCATGGAGCCATAGGGTACTTGCCTCAACGTTTTGCAAATTCAACTCTATTTGATTTAATACTTTATTTCATCACGCTACATCGAGGAGCAAGATTGCTCGTTAAAACATGTGCCAATACTTGAATTCAGGGGAAAGGTCTGGTTAATTTAGACAAAGGTGGGATGTTTTACCTCGTCCCCATCCCCCAACCACCATCCCCGTTGACTCTGAGAATTCTTCTCAAGATCCTGCTAAAAGAATTATTGATAAGGAAGGTTGTACTTTGTGCTCCATCGTGCATCGAGCTACTACAAAGTAACATGGTTTAATTGAGTCGGTACTGCTGGAGGAAGTTAACTCCACTTTTCCTCTCAAGAAAAACTATTTTTGATGGTCACTACCCACATCAAAAGTATGTCCTTGGACAGGCCTACACGTTTCATTTTGTCCAGCTTTTTCATCCCTCGCCCTTGTTAAAGCATTTACGCTTGGTATTTATTAGATTCTGCACTCACACATTTAGCAAAAGATGTTAAAAAGCAAGAAAGCTATTTTCTTACAGTATCTCATATTGCGACTTTTCGAGGAAACTGATCTTTTTGATTACCCTCGATAAATACTCTATTAAGTCACCGGAGGATCATTTCTGTCAAATTTAAGAGTGATGGCTTATAGGATTTATAAATAAGAGTGACTTACCCTCTGCGTACAAACAAATATCGTAGAGAGAAAAGCAATATACCCCGTGACAATCATATTCCAACTTCTATAAAAAATTTGCACCGAATACATGAAAACACTGTTCATAGAAAGTGTATTTTATGTTAGTTGAGATCAAAACCCTGAAGTCTTCTTGCTGGAGATAAATCAATAAATATTGCTAAAAGGTGCTGGAAAAAGAGTGAGCAGTTGTGTAAATACTAAATATCGATTGTTAGGGGGCGATCATTTGATAAACCAAAAAAGGCACTTAAAGTAGGCCCTGGGTCACAGGTGGGTGAGGACTCCCTGGAGGGCGACTATCAACATCGTTTACATCAAAATAATCTGTTCTGTTCTGGTAGCAGCGCATTTGCCACAAAAACGTACTTAATACGATCGGTATTCTTAAGGATTACTATGAAGACAATAAATGCCTGGCGAAAGTTCAAGGGATTTCTTTTGAGGGGCTTCCCTTACATCTATGAATCAATCGAGCGTCTGTCTCGTGGTTATTGAGCTAGCCTTTGTACCCTACAGCGAAGTCTAGTAGCGAAAACGTCGGCGGTCAACAAAATTGCATAACATGTTTGCAAACCTGCTGCGTGTTCAAATAACGTCGTACATGACTTTAGGCAAGGCTCATCACCGGCGAAAAAATCAGACGCCGGCTGGAGACAACGTGTTGATGTCGTATACTTTTGTTGACAATGTCGTGCTGAGCCGTGTTTTCATGCTGTTCAACTTGACGAAAGGCATAGAAGAATTCCGCATTCTTTGTCCTACCAGGAAAGTTCTCCACCCTAGTGTGTCAATTTGTGCTGGGATAAACTGTTTGATTTCCAAACATTGTCGCTGCGGTGACTCGTTCTCTGCGACGAGTGTCATGAGGACATTTTGCTTTGATTAGCATTCATTGTGTATCACACAAAATACGTAAAATGTGTAGGAAGATTTATGGTCACGGAACAGGATTTCAGTTAGTCCTAAGTAGGGGTGGGAACGATGAGCTTAGGCCTTGCAGATGCCTCTTTTCTTACCAGGAGGTATGCTGGAGAGATAGTGAGCACTGTGCTATAACTATACGATTGCTATGATATTGTGACTGTTTTTCCGCAGTGGCATTATTTCTCTCGAAGCAAGGTTATGAAGTGAAAAGACAAGGGGCGGTTTCAAAGTTTAACTGAAAACCGAAAAAGTGACACTAGAATGAAGTTAGAGGTTACTGAGTAACATATCGAGGTACTCATGGAAGCAAGAGGGCTGAGAGAGGCTACCAGCCACCATTTGGATACACCTTTTAAGTCTACCACTTTTTCTTCAGTCATGAAGAGTTCCCTATCTTTTGTCTCTCCTTGTCACAGATTTGTCTTTTGTGAACTGCCTCCTAGTTATGCAAAATCTGTTTCATTGTTCAAAAGATATTGGATATTCCGTAGCAAGGATCATACTTAAGTGGAATCCAGGGGTTTGGCACCATCTAGGTTTTGCTCTGAACGCGACCCGATTGATTTTGGAAGATTTAATTTTGTATGCAGACAGGTAAACCGTGGAAAACTTTGCTTATCAGAGCACCAAGGCCCCCTCTTGTTGTAACTCTTATGCTAGATATAGGATGTTCGTGCACTGAAGATCAATGGCTGCAATAAGTATTTGTCAGTATAAGAAATTGAGACGTTCATTGATCAACTCTTCATTGATCAACTCTTCATTGATCAACCCTTCATTGACGTTAATGTTTGCTAATGTGGTAAAGTTAACCAACAAAGACAAAACATGACGATTACTTGCTAATACGAAAAGAAATACAAGCGACGTTCCTCTTAGCTGACCTATGACTCTCTGTCAGCTTTGCTGCTGATGTCAAAAAATGATTACGTGACCACAAAGAGAAGTCAAGGATCGTAGCAGGTTCAGGAACCGAGGTAGTGGGGTCCGTATATGCCGTTAACCGGCTATTATACATGGTTCATATTACTGACATATCTTTATTTGTGGAAACCCTGGCGTACGTAGGGGAAGGGACCCAGTTTGCTGTGAACGTGGTTTCATTTTACTACTTAAAGTTGTCCATAAGCCTCTGATTACTGCGCTTGCCATCGCAGTAACACTTTCGATAGAAGGAGTGGCACAGCAAGAGATGAGTCAGTCTGATAAGTGAAACATTGCCTAAATATAATAAATTGCCTAGGGAGACAAGTTTAAACCAATTGGAAAGCACTAGAACACCGCTTAGAAAGCTGAATACATAATAGTTTATTGCAATTTTCGCTTCCTGGTCCACGTTTACAGATATGTCTTGCATGCAATGGTAGTCTTCAGCAGAAATGTCTTTAAAGGAAAAGCATCCTACCCGACTCCCAGCATGTGCCCACTAGGGTCCCGCAAGATCCGCGCACAACACTTATTGACTCTGTTTCCGCTCTGTAAAGATATGGGGTTTTTTTGAAGATATTGGAGGATCGAGCAGAACAGCGGCGTCCCCAGGGGTCTCAAAGCGCGGGGGGTAAGAACAATTTCAGAAACACGCCATCTACTCTTTGGGGCGCACCCTTTACTTAAAGACATCCCCTTTAGTTAGGTTCAAAGAAAACAAAGATAAAATTATTTATAAGCATGTAAAATGTGTATTGTTTATCTTATATATAATATATTCGAAAGTGTATAGTCCTCGAAAAGGTGGCCTGTGGCATCTTAATGCTCAAAGGAAAAGCTTCCTTGGCTTGATGGCAGATTTTTCTTGTAATGAAGAAAGCTCTACTGAGCCAGAGATATCACGCTCACTACTGATGGGCCTAATGCGCTCAAGTCATTCCTCTCCCAATTTGGCACGCAAACATTTGTTGATCAATTTTACTTCGCAGTACGATCGTTCAGACGATGCAATTGTAACAAGAATAACGGCTGCCAACGTAAAGCCTCTGAGCAGACTTGAGTAAAGATGCTCCAAGTCGCTGTTCTTAAACTTCTCTAAAGTCACAGGAAGAAGTGGAATTTTCTATGGTTTTGTTTTCCTTTCGCCCATTCCTCTCAAGAGTGATTCGAAAAAGACTGTTCCCTCCGAAATGCCATATCTTGTAGCGTGTTCCGTCAGCGTCTCTCGGCTGTCGTTATTCCATTCATATGGATTGAATGCAGAGAGCTGAATCGTTACCTCACACGATTGAGAAACAGAAGAGAATCGCCTCTGCAACTCCTTTAATAAGAGGTCTAAAAACTGGAAATAGAATTCTTGCCTAAATACATGAATGTTTGTAGCAATACTATGACTGAAAGCTAAATTAATCAAAGTTTGACCGTCTTATAGTCCAACAGGCAAAGCTCGCTTTCCTGTTCTTTGGGAAACGAAGTCTTAAGGTATTCCGCAACTGATGGCCTTTGCCTTTGCTTTTTCGACAAATCCTTGAAGTTTTTCATCCGTTCTAAGTTACTTAAGTTGACTGATAAGTGCCTGTATTGGTTCAACTGCCTTGAACATGCACTTTCATCACCTTTTAGCTCTTGGACTGTGGCAGGTATTGCTCTTTATTCATTATGAGTTGCTGAAAGATTGTCCACTCTTGCAGTCCAACGTCTGTCTGACATCGATTTAAGTGCCGTTCTTCCTTCGCGAATCTCATACTTCTTAAGGTCGCTTTTGTATACCTCTTCCTCTTTAGAGAGCTCTCCAGTTCTTTGTAGATCATTCTAATGGTGTTGAAGACATCTTCCACCGGTTGTAATGTTTCTGAAGCTTTGGCAAGTACAAGATTACGTTTGTGAGTAGAACAGTGAAAGTAGAAGGTAAAGGAGCAACTCCTGCTTCTGTCAACATTTAAATATGAAGACATCAGAATATGGAGACTTCAGAAAGATCTTGTCATCTTTTTGCGACCACATTGAAAGGCAGTTAGAGAGTAAAACAACAAACACATGATTTAGGTCTACCCCTACACTAAAAATTTTATACCGTATTTGGAGGAATCAAAGTTACCCATTTCAGAAAAGTGGAAGGGTATTTACCCCCATATACCCGTAGCTCCGCCGTTGGAGCAGAAGCATTTCCCTACCTCTATACTAATTTTGCCGGTTAAAGGTCGGAAGTTAAATCGAGACCGCGTCATGTCACCGCCACATAGGGTTGCCATTTGGCCGATTTCACGGCCGCAGCTCACTATCCAGTCTGATTTTAAAACAAATGGCCTTCAACAGATGATTTTTAGAATAAGATTTGGGCGAATTTCGTAATCAGGTGGAGAACCAGTGAAACTTCTTTGAAACTATGCCACCGCATCAAAACGAATCCAAATATGAAATAAAACTATTCCTTACATTTGCTCACGAATAAGCCTACAAGTATTGCATGATAAAAAAATATTACAGCAAATGAGTTAGTAGGCCTACTAGTATCCACGTATAGTGCAAAATATGCAATTCCATGGACCCAATACAATTCCAATATTCCTCTAAACTATATTACAGATCAAAACCAAGTAGCTTCATTTGAGATATTGTAATGACTGAAGGTACAGACAGACATCAGTGTTTACCTGACTAGGGGCAGATCGATGAGATCATTTTATGACTGTTATATATGTTTTTTTAAAAGTAGAGACATTTACTATACTTTCCTTTACAATTTAAAGGGGCTAATGTTCAAATTTAGGCTAAATATATGCTAAACCCTCTGGTCAGGATTAATTTTCGTATTTTGTGTCAAGGGAGCAATGAAACAGCTAAAAGTGAAGCAAATGGGTGTTGGACGCTGCAACTGTTTTGTTCTTGACGTCATGTGGTGTAAGGCCACAGAGAAAAAAAGGTACCTTCTTACTCTGTTGTAAGACCATGATCAAATTGCTACAGACGCTACCTGGACACAAGTGGCATTAGATGCAACTGTTTGAGCCGAAGTCTGTCTATATGAATATTTAGTCAGGCTGTCTCAGCTTGAAACGAAAAATTGTTTAATCAAATCATGCTGAAAACGTTTTGTAGCAAAATTTGGCCTCAAACTACAAGCATTCTGACCACTGACCGTTTTAGGTGTCTGTCAACCCGAGTCCAAGCAGGCCTATATAGAAAAGGTTTAAATATATAGCACAAGTGCAAACTTTCGGATCCTGTTTGGAAATTTAGAAAACACAGTTAAGTGATCACGTGAAGAGGCAGTATTTTAAGAGAAATGGGGTACTAATCGATTACCATTTATCGCCATAATATCAAAATAACTACAAACATTATGACTTTTCGCAATAAAAATGTTCTCTTTGGTTTATGAGTTTATAGACCGATTGATATCAATTTATGCCAGTTTATGTCAGATGCTTAAGAAACGACGGTTTCCTTTCTGTAGTGCATTTTAACAGAATGAACGCAAACGAAGGGCATCTAGAAGATTTTATATGTACAATCTACTATTCATCTATGATTTAACTGATATCGTCCTACTCTCTCACCACCTGAAATGTTTCCAATGCCTTGAACCCCTGATCTGAATTGGTGACAATAGAGAATCAAAGGTTATCACTAGGGTCTCCTGATTTGAGTTTGACTGTTTCATTTTCTTTGTTTACGTATCTCTCCTGCTCTTTTCTCGCTTATGCCATGCTGGAGTATATCTTTGTAATATTAATTGTTGTAGCAACTGTTTGTGCTCTGCTTTTCCTTGCATACGTTAATTAAGCAGCTAAGCACACAATCCATTTGTTAGCAATCTCTATTTGCAAACTTTGAGGACAACAGTGTGCAAAAGGATCATTGCCCCTAGAGTACAATATTTGATTATCTGCGAGCGTGGTTTTGTTCTGACCAGCCACACTGTTTGACTAACCAGATCAAAAGTAATTGTATAAGAGTCGGGCTTTAATTCAAGGTGACATTCATGGGGACGCAGAAGATGGACCTGGGATACGAATTTTGCCGCCATTTCTTATCCTTGATCCTGGGTGGCTCTTAAAAACCTCAGCATTGTAAAGATGAAGACCTAAAGTAGCAGCTTATGCATTATAGGAATATGACAGTACGAATATTAACCATTGGATAGTACTTGGCTCACTTTACAAATATTTCAACTTGCATATCGAGCCCAGACTTCTCAGTGAATTTGGCATGTTTCATACTTTGGGGTACATACCTTCGGAAACAGGTACCACATGCGAAGACACCCCCTTTCTTTCCATGGCTACACTTGGCTAACATCATTGTCCTCAGCTTCATGTCTGCAATAGTTTAAGGCTTTTTGTTAGGTAAGATTTTTTCCCGACTGATATTTTCAAAATACGTTTATTACCGCATTGACCTTCCCATAGTTTCCGCAAGATACCATATCTGTAGAGGCTTTATAAGTTTGTACAGCTATTGTTGTAAATAGTTAAGCACTACAGAAACGGATGGTGCGGTGGTTCTCTCTTAATCTATTCATGATATGATTTTGAAATAGAACGATTCTCCTCCTTCTTGTTCATCAGCTTTACTGATTTTTGAAGCATGCTAGCGATATAATCAAATAATTTTATGCTGTGAAGCTATGAGAAAATGCGTTGATATAAACATATCAACCATAACTGACTTACGTTTACGCTGTTTCCTATGCATTGTGAGGAATACGAGCAAAACATGGATCACAGAGTTGGAGGCAAAGGCCTCCTTACTATTTTTGCAAAAAACAAACTTCTGAAAAGTGGTGAAGTTATTTTGCTTGATATCTTATGAGAGATTGTTGCTGTTAATCCATAAATTTAGGTCGTCTCCACACAAGCTCATCCAAAATTAGTTAACAAGTTTGCTTCGCTCCCTTGGTCACCTCCATCTACCCCCCCCCCCCCCACCCCTCCCCCCCCCCCCCCCCCCCCCCCAGCTTCAAAAAGACATTCTGCAAGTCCTGTGACTTGCTTACATACCCACTTTATTTCCTTAGTCATCTGATTATATACTTCCTCACCAGCTTAGTACTCTCCTCAACTCCCGATGTTGTAAAAACCAATTTATTGCCATTTCTCTGATGACAGTTTCATTTTCATACGTAAAGTATGAATTGGTCCCTTAAACCAGACCATTCAGAAAATCAGATGTAGCAGTGCTTGGATATTTCAGTAATGTTGATTTATAAGATAAAACTGCCGCTAACTAAACTCAACAAATAGACGGAGTTTCTTCTGATCGAATATTATATACTTATAATCAAGCAAGATACAACGATTCGACTTGTAACAAAGTCGTCCACACTCTATACTCCTTTCTTCAATTCATTAATTCTCTCAAACTGCTAAGGCTAAACTGATTTAAAAGGATGTATGTTAACGGCACGTCACGTCACGTGTCTGTAGACGCCCAACTAGAACTCAGACTACTTTCCGACCCAATGTCATTTCGCAACAAAACCAATCAATGCTCTTAGATTCCTGGTTTTACCACTAATCAAATAGCATGCTAACTATTCTATCCTTATAAAATACAGATTGATATTGTTCTAATCACCAGTAAATCCACACATGAAGTCAAAACATGAGATCCTCTTCCTTTACGAGAACATTTTTCAAATGAACTTTGAACAGTTGAAGCGGTGGCCAGCATAGACCTCAGCAAAATGCAAAGTTAGGTGAAATATACTCTTTTATATTTAGGGATTTTTCTAAAAGATATTTTTTCTATTACCGCGTATTACATCGTAGTGCTTATTGGAAAGTCTAATGTCAGTAAAGAAACAAAAATCTATACGTTATTGCCTGTAAATGTTTTCAGGTGAGAAGCAGTTAAACGAACTTCACAGTTACAAAATCGGGTCAAAAGAATCTAAGTACAGGGCCGTAATTTTCGGGTGGCTGTGAGTGAAGCCCCCAGTATTTAGTGTCAAAGTATAGGTCAGAATGTGCGTCAGAGGCCGTCTCTGAGAAGCAGATTTTCAAAATTTCCTTCTCGCTTTTCACCAACAGTAAACCTAGTAGTGGCAGAATTGAAAATACAGAATTTTCCAGAAGACGAAGCTAGGTCTTCCTTGTCTAATGGCCTCTGACAAGTGCTAAACATTGTTTGCTCACATAAACCCTTCTGTATAGTAGATATTTCCAAATGTGATGTGTTGACGATTCCATCTGTCCCAGATGTAGATTTCTTGCGCAACAATGTCAAGTCTCAGTCAAAGTTACATTCATTTGCAGTTAAACCAAGTAGTGCGATTTTCGAAAATGTGGCCCTTGTCCGAATATGGAAAGGTTTGTAATGAGTGAGGCCTTCTCATTCCATTACACGAGTAGTGTCGGTCATGCTACAAATGAAATTTTGAGCAATTTTTGCGTCAAGAAACAAAAGATTTGGTAAGTTCTACCCTAATGAACCGGAGTATACTTTCAGGTCAAAATGGATATTCAGTCGAACTATGGTAATTTCATGGCGATTTTCTACTGTTTTCGCCCCAGAGTTCGTTTTCACTTTGTTAAGGCCAATGAAACTAAGTGACGACTGTCTTGCAACATAAACTCAACAACTAATTTGGTCCCTTACATCAGAATCCGTACTCATTGAGAATTTGCGCTTAAAGTCACAGATGCAACGATTTACAGCGAAGGTAAAACAAATTTGATGCAGAAAAAAATTAGTCTTACCAGGCACTTTTGGTCATCCTTAGCGCAAAATATTTCAAGGTAAAAGTATCTGAATCTCATTTTGACTCAAGTCGAGGGGACCTCGTAATTCTTCTCTTGTTGTATTAGCAATGAATCAGAAATAGGTTGTCCAATGGTCGAACAAGAGTCAAATGCGTGACGTAAAGGCACAACACGAAAGGCCAGAGATCCCAATAAATTCTTTGGTACCAGAGTAGGGCATTCAACGAGCATACTTAAGGTACAAAGAACCAAAGAGCTGCTGGTAAACCCAGGAACCCATGCTAGTTACAACATCATGTACCATGGTGCCCAGAATGCCTCCAATAGGGAAAGCCAATCGGGGATAAAGACCGTTTATGGCTCAAAGAAAAATCGATGAAATGTTATAGGTGCCCTCTTTGTATTAAGTGTTAAATCCTTCCTTGATTTATGGATATATTTGTTCCTTTATTACCCATCTGTTACAAGTAGTGTTCCCTTTGTTAAATCAGAGATTTTAAAGCACATGTTTCATAATCTCTGGTTAAATGTTGCTTTTGTTGTAGTCAATGTATAAACGTATCAAACGTAGTTTGTGTAGACGACTGCATGTAAAGCTGAATGCCAGCAGTCACAGAAGAATACAATGATATTTGTAGTGTGAAGATGGACAGTCTATGACAGATCTTTTTATTGTCATCCTTGGGTTTTATCCTTAAACAGGGCACCTGTTTTACATAAGGATCTGGGGAATCTTTGAATCTCTTAAGTTAGTGTAGGAGAACGTAGGTATTTCATTTACCACTGCTAACTTAGTTTGCTTGGAATTTATTGCGTTTTTTAAATCAAAGATTCTTTTGGGACTGCGAAGTGTACCATGTCAGAGATTTTTCGGTACTACTGCCAGATTCGAAGAGATTATACCCTATCATTGCTTGGCAATAAATCATTTCAACCGACTCTGACACTGAAGTTCAAGTCCTTCCTCCTTGGCAATTCTAACTGTTTTGCCCCTATGTTCGTGACCTATCAAGAAAAGGTTGGGTGTAAATATGCATTCGAAATGGTGATATCTGGACACTTGCATAGATGTGCCCCAAGATATCCAGTCCCTTTTCCATTTGCACTAAAAATACATTTTATTACATTAAACGAAAGCTGTCTGACCTTCGCAATACCGAAACGCGAAGCGACCGTTACTACAAGCCAGTATAGATAATCACTCTCTAGGAGCAATTCCACATAAGAATAACACATAAAAACAGAATGATACGTGGGCCAAGCTTACGGCTCTATAAACCAAGCATGGAGGGGCGGTGGGTTCTTAACTTCTATAGGTAAGTGAGGGTTACATGGTTCGTAATTATGACCACCGCAGATCAGCCGCAATTCTCTCTAAACCGTTCACGTTAAAAACAGTAAGGAAAATACAAGTGGCCAGTATTGACTGAGCAATTTAACAGACCGTCACTCGAACGACTTATGCAGCTATAGCCTTTAAGGCTGATTTACACGCTACGATTTGTTGGGCCGACTTAGTCACGTGACTAACCCAAGTTTAGTCGTACGTGTAATTAGCCTCCACCACACGCTCGACGATTTTGAGCACAAAACACTGTTTTGGATTTCATCTTGTTCAGAAACAGTTTGAAGAAGCTGAAAAGGATACCTTACTCGAGAATGGGAAATAAGTAATCACCTATATTCTGCCGGCTGCATTCGTCTGGGTGGGGTTATAGCCTTACATAAGAAACTATATAGTCATTTCGCTGGTTTATTTGTCATCAAAAACGTCAACTAAGCCAAAATTGCAAATAAAACTCACGGCGTTATTCTTTGATACGCCTACAGAGTGTCCTTACAAGATGTTCCTAACAGCAATGTAGTTTCTGCTCTACAGAACGTCATGCTTGCCATCGCGACTTCAGGGCGTCCATGTTTGCCACGACATCCAAAGTCGGAAGTAAATCTGTTCACATGTCAGACTTTACAAAACTCCTCCCGAGATCAATAACCGTGAAATCAGGCTCCTGAACAATAGACAAACTTCATACAAACTGTGAGTCGGCCCGACAAAAAAATCATAGCGTGCAAATAAGACTTTAATGAGCGCATCAAGCAGCTCAGTTCTGACGTCATATCGCAACCGGTATCTTATGTTTATTTTTAGCACATAAATACTGAAAATAAGGAATTCTCAGTTTGCGGCATTTCTGCATGCTCTTTACTGCCAAACACTAGCCACATTATTATGTTCAAAAGTGTTTATGCACCAAAAGAACTTCTTTCCGAGTCATACCTTGAAAATTATACGGTTTGGATTTCATTCCCCCCTCTGCACAACTGATTAATACCCGACTGACATCACGCCATTCTATGTTTACCATCGGCAGCTCAAATTAGACGTAAGAGCGCGGAATTTCTAAAGTGAGGCCGTTTTTCTCAAATACGATATGGGCGGAATGTTTGCGAGAAAGCTGAAATGCGTGGAGTCTTTATATACATAAATAGTGACGTTGAAATCAACACTAAGGGGATCATTCTGACAAAAAGTTTTGGTCTTAACAAGCTCTTCTCTTTGCTTGACTTGACGAAAACTTGTATCGCCATTTGAACCAAATCAAACAACGAACATGAAAATATCCTTTTCACTGCTAAGTAAGCACACAAATTCTACGGAATACGCGAACTCAAGTTTTAATAATGGCTTCAGATTCTGGGTTTCCTCCGTGTCTCCTCTACCAGCCGTACAAAGTTTGTTCACCTTCGAAGTGCCAGTATCACGTCACCATTTCCATCCGTTTTACGTTCTCCGCCAATCCAAAAATCGAACCAAGAAACCTTTTCACGAATGACGGTTTGTACGCGCTTACGACAAGTATAAAAAAAATCTGATACAAGTTCATTCGAAATGACGAAGCCCATTCGAATATTTATCAAACGCACCGGCCGTCTTGAAAGCGCAGGGTTTTGAAAGGTTTCGCTGTTCGAGCTTCAAGAAAACAGACAGAAATGCATACGTTTTATTTCTTCGTCAGATCTCTGATATTCACATTTCACCAAATTTACACTGATCGTATTCATGACTTAAAAACAACCATCATTTCTTGATTTGTGAATGCTGTGTGTATGACTGAATCACATGAACACGATGTGTCATTTGCTAACCCTTGCCTACGTACAATGATGATGGCGCAACGCAAATGTACAAACACTCGAAATGTACAGATTATAGTAGGAGAAGCAGAAGTTTATAACCTCATAAAAGACAAGCTAAGTATCATTTCTAACCCAAGGCTAACGTCAGATAAGATTAAGTATGATGTGAAGTGATCGGAGAATTTTGCCCAGAATAATGGCGTCTAAAAACACTTGGAGCTCGCCTTTTGTGTCAATCCTACCCAACACCAGACCGCTTCCCCTTAAGTTCAGAATGTTAACAAGGGGAAGTTCCTCAGTCTTTAAGGGAGTAGAGTAGAGAAGCATGATCGTCCTCAACGGGGCCAACCGCGAATGGGACAGGGGTCGCCGAAAGTTTGTCTAACTTTATATTTGTCATATGTAAAAAATCTTCCCTCCATATCTCTTGAAGTATCACAAATTAACATCTGTTAAAAAACAGAAGCCTCAGAAGATAGTTCCCCTGCGATTTCAACAACCACATGCCCAAGTACGTCCTCAACATTCAACAAGTCTTCATAATTAGAGTGTAGCGAGGGTAAAACACGGTCATGTTGTGACTGAGCGCCAAACAAAATCCCACGTCCGTAAACTTCCCTTTCATAGGCCAAATTCTCCATAATGCGATAATATAAGCATATTTACAGCTAAGGATAAGAACAAATACAGGCAAATATGAACACACCTTAGACCAAAGGTACTAGAGAGGTTTACGTATGTATACACCGAAAATATACACAGAATCCTAAGAATTGAGATAATGTACAAGCAATTTCACCTGCGTCTGCCTCAAAACTATTACCCTCGGCGTACAATTTCACCAAATGGGGCAGACAGCACAGATATTTAGAAAACAAAATAAAAGGGAAACTGGCCATTCTGAATTTCCTTACAATAACAAACGGCTGTGAAACTGGCAAACGGAACTTCAAGTGCCACAAATAGCAAACGATTTGCTACCAACAAACGCCACATCAAAGTCACAAAGGCTGCATTAACAAAGAGTGCAACACAACAACCACGTTATGAAATGGCACGACTTCTTAATGTAACCAACTGGAAGGCAATGCCTACCATTTTTGTCGCACAACGAACACAATTCTGAACGGCTTTGGTTTGCCCAAACTGCGACATTTAATTATAACACGTTGATACCCTGCAACTGTTTCTTAAATTCCTTCCCCGATGCTTTCGACAGAGCAACGAATTTCTCGAGTAGTTTTCGCTGTTTTTGTTTTAACTGTTCTTTTTCTGCGGATAGCGAAACTTCCTCACTTCTCAGTTCTTCGACATATTCTGAAGCCTTTTTAAGTATCGTTACCTTCGGCGTTTTGTCATTCTGTCCAAGTTTTGGAATCGAATTCCTTAATGTTAAGAAGCTCGATTTCAGATCATTTCTCCTTTTTCTTTCCAAGACATTATGCGTGGCTCGACGCTGTTCAGGGTCTAAATCCTCGACTGGTCGACGCTCTAGTTTCTTAACCTTTTTCAACAAATTGCAAACCTTAGGTTTTGACTCTGTGAACTGAGGAGACGGGCTGCTGCGAGTTCTCTTCAGGGGTGGAATCTCACTCACACCATCGAAGATGACCATACTGTCTGAAGCTGTTCTTTTAAGCGTCGGTTTATCCACTGTAACAACATCGATCTCCTCCTCTATACAACAAAAAAGAAACACAATTAACTCTCAATAATGAGACTACAGAAGAAAGTCCATGATCGACGGAATGCTGTGAAGAAGATACAAATCAGCAAGATAGTCGTCAAAGGGGTTTAGCGGCAACAGCATGATCTGAAACCTCCTTGTGTTGGAAGCCAAGATAAAATCTGCCAGCAAAAGTCTCTTGCTACAGTTCATCTGAATTAGGCAAACCAGTCCAGGTGATACAGATCACATGTTAACAAATTCGCCACAAAGTGTGAGTTCTGTAGACGTAATCGGGCACACCCCTATCTGCATTAACTCAAATCCCCATTTCTTTCCTTTCCATAAATTAACATCACGCTCTGCCGACATACTAAGAAGTTTGCTCTTTCTATACCATGCCAAAATCTATACCTTCCTAGACCAGAACCATGCTGTTTCGTTTACAAACAATATCCGCGAGGGAATCTCCCTTGCAAAACTGTTACATGTCAACCTTATGGATATCACAATCACTCGAGTTTCACATTTGAACAGAGCAGTGAAAGCTCAGTAAAAAGCAACTGTTGGCGAACTTGAAAAAAAGCGAAGTTTGAAGGCTTTGTGGCCCTGAACGTACAGATCTACACCAATGCCACCACATACCCTTACCATTTCTCGGCATTACGGCACATAATGCATAATATTCCATATATGACATGCCATGGCCATGTATGTATGAATGTACCTTCCCTCGTCCATCACTAGGGCGTAGTTGGAAACTGTAAAGTAGACCAATTAAAGGGAATAAAGCACCTCTAGACCCTATGCTGCACCGACTTCCCCTGAAACGGCCGTGCCCTACGTCCTAAGGTCCCCACAAACACTGTATTCAGCCCAGGCCTTCACACCGTCCAAAAAAATCCTCATTACTAAGACCGAAAAGGCAGTCTCAACTCGACACACATTATAATGGCTGACTGCAATTTGAACAATTACCGTACTGATTTTATGGTGGAGAAATCCCTTTACTCATCTTGTTAAAATAGAAGGGTACACAGATACGTCGAGATTTCAGGCTAAACAATAAGGTTTCTGGTCTAAGAATACCACGATAGGATATCTACTGCCAGTGATGAGCCCCTCTTAGGAATTAAACTACGGCGAGTTTATTAAGACTGACCTATGTAAACCCCACGAAACAGAAAATGGGGGGTGAGGCAGTCCACGGATAACATTTTAATACGACACTGGATTCGAACAAAGTCTAAAATCACTGTGTGTTAAAGTAAACAACGACGTTTGTTCACTATGTCCGTCGACAATTAAAGGATTATGCAATCCCTGATTCACAGTTACACACGATTTAACACATTATTGTTCGTGATCAGTAGCATATCTTAAGATATCTGGCTTTGATCATGAAATAAGAACCTTAAAAACCTCGGATCGTCAGAAATAAGATCCAAATGTTAAAATGATGTAACCTTTCTGTCTTGAAAGGTGGGTGTGATAGTGTTTCTAATGATATAAAGGCTATCAGCCAATCGAGTAGGTCTTCTAGGAAGGAAAACAAGTCGAAATGTTGGAAACATGTCTACTGAAGCTCACTATTCCTGAAAGTTCTGCGGGAAGATGTTGTTACACCGGAACTTTCGAAGGTAGCCTCCTCTCGCACACATAACACAAACTTATGTTTTATTAGCGTAAGACCGGTCACTTAGACATTGACTCGACGACAACTTCACTCCAAACAACCGAACAATATGACATACCCAAAGTGAACCTGAGTTAGAAAACAGGAGTGAAACTGAGTTAGAAAACATGAGTGTGCACGCATATCTGGATAATTTAAACAGCGAAGACATTGACTCGGGCTGATCTGTGTGCACTTCTATCGCACCTACAATAAACTTCCACTCGATAACATGAGAAGCATTTGAGAGATATTCGCAGTCAAGGTGATGAAAGCGAAGCAAATACTAAACTGTGCAATGGTAACCGCCCGCTTGTTGCAATGTTGACTACGGGCTCGTCTGCCTATCGTAAATGAATTCTTTTACACCATTCATAAGCATTTTACACGATAAGGAAATTTAATTCCTAACACCGGAGAACACGAGACAGGATCGCAACACATATGATGCATAAAGTTCGTCAATGGGCCAACATTAACACTGTCGTAAGCTTTCTCGAACTTTAAGTCACCGAAGAAAATCAGCTTGAACCTTTCATTGCCGTGAAGGCAAACATAAAAAATGATAAATTTTGTGTCAAACACAGGAATGTTTGGGTAAAACCACGATCGCTGTCTGGAATGCCATCCGTGCATTCCTCTTGATCACCATCTACACGTGATAGTGGGGAAAAGCCCGCAGAATTGTCCTCAAACAATCACTCAACCAGTTTAGCCGGAAAGGTGATCCATGTTTTCATCGATGAATGATTCACGACAGTTTCGTACTACTGGTAAGCGTAATATTATATTTTTCCGTTCTATCAACCCATATATTAAAACATCCAACAGGCACATACCGGTATGTAAACACAAACAAGCATGTAATAATCTTCATCAACGGAACCAAAAATATGTATTCGTTGTACAGTCAATGAACTCATAAAAATCAGTAGGTAGAAACGTGTTCCCATGTGCTGGTGCCACTTCATTTTCACTAATCTTTAAACTTATGCTATCACATCGATTTAGTACATCTACTTGCTCACCGATAAAAACCGATGCTGTACTACTGTTTCACAAAACATCTTAGCATATTACTACGAAGGATTTGAGGTTGGGCGAAGAAAAACTACAGCGTTAACCAGTTTCTACTTCGTCTATCGTCAAAAGAGCAGCTATTCCTTTGAAGTCTCTTTTATGGTCAAGATAACAGAACCGGACAAAACATCATCCTCTAATTACTACTCCAATTTACCTTGTGAAAATGCTTACCAAATGCACGAAAATACCTAGCACGATTGTATAAACCAATTCTCGTTTTACGAGAACATTTCCTGGAGCACAGTCCTAAGCTTTGAGCTGACTGACCTTAACCTACAGATGGGTACAATACAATACCTATTTATGCATGGTGATAAACCATAAACACAAAATAAGTCAACAGTCATCACATGGAAAATCTGAGACTCACCAGAATCGGTAGCTTGGCCCGTCGAAGATGTATCGCTTAGTGAGTAAGGAAATACTGCTGAAGGATCCACACATTCTGCACTTGAGTAATCATGTGGAGGTGGCGACGAACAAGGAGTATCGTAAATATGATCCTCGAGATGAGAATGTTTCTTTTGCTTGACTTTTCCGTCCATCGAGTTTCTACCATTCCACATACAGTCCTGGATAAGCTTTGACCGCAAACTGCTCAATGCGTTTATCTGATTCACCAAAATAAAATCCGCTGACGATGACAAGGTATCATAATCGAACGACACGATTGTCTCTTGAAGCCTCTCGGCAAGTGTACTGCCTGACACCGTTGTGGGAGGCATAGATATGTCCTGTCGTCTCCCTTCTAAATTGCATGCACATCCATCCGAGTCTTCCCCAAACGACTGTACTGGTGATCTTGGGGGTGTCGGTGGCAGCTCGAACTTCTTCCATATGTCCTCACTTGAAATTATAGGTAACCCTTTCGACTTGAAGTAAACAACGCTTAATTCCTCATCCATCGAGTCCTCCGAGTCGAGAAACGATTCATCGTACGAACTACTATTACTGTAACTAAATCCTTTCTTCGCGGCCATGGTTAACAGCAATCCGAAAACGACCTGAAACAAATGGAAACGTGTAACAGATGTAAGAATTCATGAGTAATGAAGATGCTCACAAGAACTCGGTTGACTCATAATTTGCTGCTAGCGT
>JAAAKL020005188.1:0-19708 GCA_010016065.2 Carybdea cf. marsupialis auct. non (Linnaeus, 1758)
TTTTTTTTGGGGCCTAAAATTCCTTTGTTACAAAATCCCTGGTCATTGTTTTTACGAAAAGTTTCTGGCCCCCCCCCCCCCACTTAATTTTCCGTGCCGTCGGCCCGGAAATAGTAAAAGGACAACACCTCCGGACTTTTATCCCTTTTCTTAATGATGTTATGCTGCAAGATTTTAGATTAGATGCTTTCAAGCGTAGATACGATATTCAAGAACATAATCTTACTTTATTTACTGGTCCAATTCAGTTATATCTCTATGAATACCTGTTCTTAATATTCAATTCCCCCTATCGATATTTTTGTATCTACTTTTTTGAGACTGAAACTGACTATTAGAGCTCTCAGTATGAGGTGAATTTCAAGAAAATGTTGCTTGTCTATTAAACGCGAATTTTAATTTCGCTCTACCTTTAATCATAGGAAGACATTTGATAATAGAGACTTTGGAATCAGACTTGTATTCAAATGGTTGGCTTTCGATCCACGGTCTCACCCCGACAGCATTGTATCTGAATTGTTTTATCTTGAAGTAATTTAGCATTTTTGAAGGGCTACAAATGTTTAGAGGCTTTAAAATTATAAGAAAGAAGGAGAAGCTACTCTGCACTTGAAGTGACCAAGAAAACGCTCTACGAGTGATGACTTTTGAAAAAAATTATAGAAAAATATACTCGTAAGCTGAAAACGCAAAATCTGTTGAGAGCCCACTTCGTAAGCACATTGGATACCCAAAAGATTACGTTTCATATAACAAATCTATCAGCTCTATATTTCCATCACCCTCTTGATGCACTTTTCAGGTAAATTTTACATTTATGCGCCATGCAAGCTATCCTTTCAAAAGGGCGGGTTGAAGTTTTAGAGAAACTATCTCTTCGTGTGATTGCCCCTTGACAGCTTGCATCAGTTGTTAGATGCAAAACGTTTAGTGATTCCAGTGACTTGCTTTAGCCTTAGTCTACTTCAAAAATAGAATTTATCATATCGGACGATTTCTTATTCAAGATGTCGCCATGCGGCAAGTTTTGTATAACTCGCCTTTGAAACAACTACAGCCCTTTGGCTTTAGAATACCAAGAATTATCGGCATCATAGTATCTGAAAGCTTTTTCGACAACACTCGTCAGAGATACACGTTGTGCTAAATTGAAATGTACAAAAAACTAGTTGCATAATGCATAGTGAACAAAGATTGACTTTTTTGTCCTTTCTTCCTCAGCTGCCTTGATTATATGCTTTCAAATTTTGAGAAACCTGGTATTAAGGCAGTATCCGAGCACTTGATAATCTTGATCATGAATTCATCTACTTTCTCGCCAGCAAGCCCCATTAAATTTTCCCACTAATCTTCTTGTAGTTGAGAGCTGCTTAGGGAATCAAATCATTGTCCAACTCGACGTTTGCTGTTACTATTTTGCTACTATCTTCTCATCATCCACATATTTGATGCGCTATAAGTTTGACATTTACATCACTGTCGATTTTATGCCTTAATTTCAGACGTAATGTGATGACTACGCAACCTGAATTCTTGGTGGTGTGCTTAGTTCCACTCGGCGTTTACACACAATGTTCCCTCATCAATACTATAAATCTGAAGTTACGCTTCACAATTCTACTAGCCAAACGAGGTCCTCCTAAGAAGGCAAAAGTTCAACTCATTCCTCCTTCTAATTGTGCTGTGTCCTGCAAAATGCTCTGAGTGTCAAAAACGCCCCTCCAAGCTGGGCTGTTACCCAAGCTTCACATTATTAAGAAATGATACATAAGTGCACCTTTCCGTCAGAACAGCGTCTTCTGGGGACAGTATATTTGAATCGAGATATCTCGTGGACGCCGAATGATCTTCAAAATCATACTGTGCCTCTCTTAAGATTTCCACGTGTTAAAGCTTTTCGCGATGCAGGCGAGCCCTCACGAAAATACCAGTCACGTAACCCGCGATTATTGCGGCTCTATGAAACCCGATTGACTTTGAACTTCCTGCTTGGCAGCCTTTCCCCCTCGGTTTAATGGTGGAAATTGGTACGGCGTCGTCTTTCAAAAAATCAGCTAAACACTCAATCTATTAAAGCTGATTACTTATTCTTTCGATTAATCATGCCACATTTCTTCCCAGGGTTTTTAATCAACCTATCAAATCTATTGATGAGCGTTGTATTTACATTCCCAACATCACTTATCAGGTAGAGGTATATATTCTCTAAAGGCCAGTTGCGTGTTCATGCGATACCAGATCACGTCGATATCCAAGCGTAAGATGCATGACTATGCGGAAGGAAAGTGATGACGTCACAAATCAAAAGTTTTGGAAATAGTAAGATTTGACTCCAGATATCTAAAAGCAACTCTGGAATAGATGTTTCCAAAAATACCAGACCTCTGGTGTATATGGTGTTTATACTAGGAGCGTTTTGAATTACAAAAATTTTGGTCAAAACTATGTTGATATTGCCTGGATCCAGGGCGATCTAAATATTTAGATCGCCCTGCTTGGATCCTTACATCACGAATAAGCATCAAATAATACGGCTTTTTAAGAGAGATTAAAATTTTAAAAGCTGACTCTCATTTTTGGCAGTTGACGTTCTTATTAAGAGGGCAAGATGAAAATCGAGTTGTTTTTTTTTCAAAATCGTGACGTCACACTTTCCCTCCGCATTACACACGCACTTCACGTGACCGGAACGGATATTGTTCATAGACGGAAGAAGGTGTAATCGGAGGAAAAATGAACAGCAGAAATTATAACTAAGTTCAGATATTTTTATTTATGCAACCCTTTTCTACAAAAATCTCCACAACGGAGAAAACTACATACCGATTCATTCCTCGCGTATCTAGTTCATGAATTGAAACTAAAGCTATTCAAGCAGACCCTTGGGGCAACTTGCGTGATAACGTTACATACAACCTAGGTACCAAATTCATTTACCCATTGAGTACATCTACAAATGACATTTTTGCTTACAAAATAGGTGGGGTTACCATGATTCCCTTCCCACACTGCTAAAAGCGGAGCATGTGGGCGAACCACCACCAAACGCATATTAATCGGTGTCTCCATTTGTATACAAGCACGAAACACACTAGTCTACATAGTTCATAAATAAAACGATTATTTACAAATCGAAATACAATTAGAAATACCACATGCTAATCAAAGTAAAAAGCACTGAAATAGTCCTCGGGTCTACATCGATCGCTACTCTGCTTTGATTCGATGTCATATGATTCGAACGCTCCATAATTCGCTCCACTTATTCTAAAACATGACTAAGACTCGAAAACTCTGTAGAACACAGTAGTGGATGTAGCCACTCGACTGATCATCTAGGTTTGTTTTTCCACGTACAAAGTAAGACTTTATCACAGTCGTAAAAATGTACATCATTTTGGTGGCAAACAATCTTACCCAGAATCTACAGAAATTTGCAAATGGAATCGCATCGATTACTATTGACTGCACGAAATCATAATTGAGTTTCCCGCCATTTGCTTGCATGAACGAACTCAACTGAAGTGAATCCAATCTGCTGTTCAAGTTGCAGATTGTTCGCATTTTTCAGACATCACAACAAGCACTTGCTATTTACGACATGTACTACTTTAGGTATTTTTTCGCTCCACTTTCACTTACCATAGCATCCGCATAGTGACCAGCCACTCTCAAGTGTCTAACAATCATCTGCAAATTGTTTTCATTGAAATAAAAATTCCATCTTGGGCTCTCAGAGCATCCTTATTCTATCTTCAGCCTCTTAAAATCTGGAGTACTAACACGAGTAATACAACGGGGCCTATCTGAAAAATTTTCTCTTCTCAAATGATAGCTTGAAAAGTAAAAAACTGAAAGTACGAGAAGTACGTTACAGCCGTTTTAAGCTCTTGTTTTTCGAAGAACAATACCTTTCTACCAACCAGCTCTTTGTAAAACTGTCTCTAAATTTCGACACAATCATGATTACGCTACTGTCAGGTTTTAACTGGTGCTTTAAATAGTGGATACTTATAGTCAAGACAGCCAACATCAACAGCAGTTACCAAGCAAATACTTGCAAAACGGACTTCAGCCAATCAACAGACACAATATTTCATATTTGAAGTCATCGCTAACAGACCAGTTCGCACGTGTGCGAAAAGAATCTGTTCCATGGTGTTTAACATCGGACGTGCCTTTTCTATGGACCCTACACAATCAGACACACAGTACAGCATCATATCGTGAGGCTTGAACATGCTATCCGTTGATTAAAAGCTCAAAACTGACAGTGGCGATGGAATTACCTGGCCACAAAGTTTCCCATCGAAAGGGCAATGTCGGTATTGTATAAGTTCGCGAATTGTCCGTCAACTTCTATTTTCCCACCAGCTACGAAAAATTGCGATAAACCGTACAATACCCTACAAACATTGTAGCCATAAAGGATTTCTGATTATCTCTCAATAGACGAAGGAAAGTACATGATACGTGACTGCGTCAGGCACCTTCGTACTCTAATAAACATTGTTCCGAAGTCCCACTTTTTAAAAACTGTATTATGGTGGGAGTAAAAGCACTCATGACACGAAATTCAAACTTACCGATTACAAATCACAACTAATAAATACTTAAATGATAGAACGACAACGATGGCGACGACGACATGACAAATGATTTGGAAAAACACTAAATACTTCTACGAATGAGTGTTAACGTTCCGAAATAGTGTTATGCCATAGCTCACAGGCTAGGCCAGAACGCCCAATTAACATTTCTCTCCTAAACACGGCATATTTCAAAACGCGGTACAAATAAACAACATGAGTACATGGGGCAACAGCCAGGGCAGATGGTGACTATTTTCTGCTGTTCCGCATCGTCCCTAATAACTATTGGGAAACAAGATATTTGTGTAAGAGCCTCTTATAAACATTGTACGTTGGGTAATCTGCCTTGCCAATATCAGGTCAATCCTTTTGGAGTCCAGAAATTTTTGCGAATCCGCACCTGTCAGCCGAAGGAAGGCCATGTTCGAAAATAGTGGAAGTGAGTAAGGCAAGCATCAGCTGCAATTGCGGAAAAACGAATTACAAAGATCAAGAAAGCACTCATGTTGGGGATGCAATAGCATGCTGTGAAAGTAAGTAGAAATCCAAAGCTACATGTCAAGGAAGTTAGTGTTATCTAATAATTGAAATATACTTCGTTTTTTTTGAAAGAGGAAAACGGTACAGCTACAGATTGAAAGTTGTTGGTAAAAGTGGCACTTTATTTCGTTCTTACATGAGATGAAAACTTTGGGGTTATATCGTTCCTTTTGACATTTTCTGAACGTAAATTTTTTAAGAAGTGTTTCCACTGTAACGTTTGTAACCTGAGGAAGATCGCCCTTTTTTGACTCTGACTCGTTCTAGTAAAAGAATAACAAGAATGTAATATATGCACTTACCAAGTTCAAAAACAATTTAAATTGGTACAAAAATTGACTAAAAATGTATTGTTTTACACAAGCTAATGTAAATTATGCTGACTTAATGGACCTTCCTTAAGATCTCTTGACAATCCGTTTCAACGTTCTATCGGTCAAAAAGTGGGTTCTGGGCGAGCTAACGGTGTAGAATACACCAAAACAAACCCGAGAGTCATCTATAAACAATATAAGTATTCCCCCATCTCTTGTATATTGCTTTGTACGGATCCACTACTGCGAAAACATTAAATCACTAGCTTAGCTTAGGCTAGCAAAGAATTGCATCCTTACCAGCAACAATACAACACGCATTGCAAGAAGGATAATAACTGGTACAGTCGCAACTTCACAAGCTTGACTCTTTCCCCTGGTTGTAAATCAGATTCATAATAAAACCCCACGAATTAAAGGTTTTTGCGAGGGGGTAATATAATTAAGAGTTATTACTTATAGCTCAACCCTAATTTGTATAAAATTCTAACGAATATTGATTCGGTACTTATTACCCCCTTGACAAGAAAGAATTCCCAAATGATAACTACCGTTTAGCAGCAACGGACAGTACAGGAATAAGATGGGGGGCAGCGACAAATCATGTGTAAAATGATCTAAAGAGCAGCTAAAACACTTCTTGGTATTTACTGAGAAAGAAAAATAGCAAACTTGAACATCAAAAAGAATGATTGGCCCTAAATAACGGGACTTCTTACGTAGGAAAATCACAGTGTTGAAAACTTCATATAAGATTAGAAATCCCCATAAACCGCCCCTTTTCAATGCTATTTTAAAATTAACTAAACAGGAACTTGCTTCTGCGAACTTTAAATATCAAAAGGAATTTTAATCAGTTGGGGTACAAAATAGAAGTACAAAAACCGAGGCCCAAAGAAGACTCAAGCATACATGTGAGTACCAGTATTCAAGTATTTCGAGTGATAACGCCACAATGGTGGGGGAGGGGGGGGTCAAGTTTTGACCAAATCACTTCCTATACTATCAACCATACACGTGTACAAATGACATCATGTTTACGACCCATCAGACCATGAGCAACGCGGGTCTGATTTTAGAAAAACTCTTAAAGGAAACATTGATAAGTTTCTCAGTTTATAAAATTACAAAATAAAATGACCTTGATAGGGCTTCTTCAATTTCGACAGCGCATATTTCGATGTTGGGGCAATATCGTTAAATACGAACCTGTCCACGAACGAACTTTTTGGTTGACTATTCATGGCTGTAAGACTATGCAACAAACAGATGGGAATCTTCGCATCTAAAATTTCACAATATTGTGACGTTACACTCGAGCACTGTTACCGGCAACGAATAAGTGCGCATGCTCACGAAATCTACGCGGTCGTATTGTGCTAACATGTAGAGATAAAGAAGCTGTTACATTACACCCAGAATTAAGAAAGAAAAGTTTTTAGCAAGCTGCAGGAATTCAGGAAATGCATGCCTGAACACTATAGAACGCTGTGACTACACGTAACTTTCACTGAAGCTTGAAAGAATCGGAAAAATACTACTGTAGCGTTGAGCAACGTTTTGCTCTTAGGTCTACCCCCTTATACTATTGCTGGGTACGTCCAACTGATCCAAAAGCCAAAGCCTCTAAGATGGAGCTGTGGTAGAGATCGACTTGCTGAAGATAAAGTTACGGCCAATTTATGAACAGAACGACGAGTGAAACATACACCATTTTGATGACTACTTCTGATGGTCTACTAAACAAGTTAAAGGAACAAGCATGACCCAAGTTTGGCCCGCTGGCACACTTGAATGGTTTTCTAAATATCGTATTTTATTACTATATAACAAAAGACTACAGAGCCTAGACTGACTCTAAACATTGCAACCATTCACACTAATATTAGCCGAAAACAAGGGCTGTATCTCTTACTAAAAAGAAAGTTATATATGTAAAATTTTGATTGAAAACCTAATCTTTTCAAAAAAAATCAATGGACGTTAAATATTTGGGAAACAAAAAGACTATAAGCTTGGGTTTAACGTTGCAGACATCATATATGTTAAGCTATCCCCAGCTATAAGACAACTTGCAAATACCACTGCCTCTGAAATGTATGAGAATGCATACATCATACAGTCCTACCGTGAGACCGTTATATGCGACTTAACCGGAAACTCAGCCACCGTGATAGGGTGGTTATGGCTCATCAACGAATAGTAATGGGCTCGAATCCCAGTCGATCCGTTCGATCTGTTAGGACTCCATACATCCAGACTCTTGATACCTTCCAGGTTTAAATCGGTCTTAGTATATATACCCCTCGCCCCTCCCCCCCCCAAAAAAAAACCACCCCGGACACACAAACGCCTAGGTTGCGTGTTGGTGACAACATACGCATAAAAACTATTCTCTAACCGCATTTTCACATTTCCTTCGTTTATCGAGTTTTCATCATCTTCTCTCAACAAAATAAACTCGTTAGTTACTCTGCTTACCAAAAACATTAATTTCGATAATAACACCGAACAAGTTGACATGTTTCATCAGCCATACTTGACTGAGTATGTCGTTGCCGCCACGAAGCCTAGGCTGTGTCGGTCTAACATGTTTCCGTTTTGGTCGCGTATACAAAGATGAAAAGAACAGCACAGTATGGTTTTGTGCCACGAGCACCGCACGTGATTTCACATTCCATTGCGTCACGATGTTGTCGATACAACCACAGCAGAATAGGGTGCCAATACACATACAACAACATTCAACAGGAAAACAATCCACAAGAACAAACCAAACTAATCAGTTGGCTACATTTTACAAACAACCATGCATGGCCCATCAACACTCCCTACAAGGGCAAGGGCTCAAAGAACGGGCTCTTTCATACAAAAATAACGCCCCAATCGAAAAATGCCCACTAAAAGTATGTACAAAATCTTGAAAAGACAAGGAAGGCTACTATAGGCTTATCCATCGAGGTTTCGGTGTAATAACATCCCCTACAAATAACGCGTCGATTCCAGTTACTATCAAGTAATCTTCATTAAAATAGCATCTGATTGTTCCTTGTGCTTATTACTTTGTCCTCCCCTGTAATCTACCAGGCGCTATGTTCAGTCAATTCAGCCCCTACAACCCAGGGGCATATACGAACGACACAAAGTGAACAAATCTTCGAACAAGTCTCTTGACCACCTTGAGTGAAATCTGTTGCCTTGTCACATCCACTTATCAACATACAGAATAATTAAATAATTATTCATCCCGTCTCTATAAGGGTAGAGTTACATTGGTGGACTGCGTGATAGGGGGCGAGGGATAGGGGCACAATATTTCAACTTCGGTACTATGCACCTACGGAGACCTATAAGTATAAACTGACCCCTGCTGCATCCATGCTAGTGAGATCAAAAGTCCTCTGAGACTCGCATAAATTGATACATTAGTGCCACCTATAGTAATCTAGGACTGTAACTAGAAAAGTACCGATATGCTGTCGGTGGTACGAGAAAGGAAGTAGAGGAGCCATGTAATTTGTAACGGATCCTTATATCTATAAAGCTGTAAGGTATTGTGTATACAAGTATACGAGTTCACCCTTTGTGAAATGCTGAGGATGCGCCGTTGATCTGACAACACCTGGAAACAACGTTGGTATAACTTGGGAATCTGAGCACATTTTTACTTGAATGGATAAAAACAAATAAAATACTATAGCTTCAAATGACTTTACCTTATTTTAGGTAATGTTGACGAAAATTCTGGGCGTAATTATACTAAACGTACGTCTCAACATGAGCACAGCACAATATATGAGTGTGTATTAGCTACTAGATACATTTGATAACCACAACATTAAGAACAATCTCCGAATGGTGTAGCTGTCGGCTTTGACAATACCATAAAGGTTATACGAAACCTTAATCCATGCCGACCTTAAATGATTATTTTATGATCATTAATCTTTTTACAACCTAGCTTACGGTTTTCTTTATTATGGCAAGTACTTTTGACGCCAGTCATTCTGATTATGCAAACATTTATTTCCCAAGAATAGAAAAATGTCACAAAGAAACAGTGTGCACCTCCAAATTTCGCGCATTTGATTTCCCGGGATAAAGAAAGAACAGTAATCATACCACAGTAAAGGAAAGCCTCCTCGATCCACTAGCAATAAATTCTGCACAGACAAGTAATATGTCAGGACTTGCAAGGCGCTTAAGCATACGCCTTCATATAAGAAGTGGGTACTTTCATAACTTCTGGATTTCTTTTAATAGCCTCAAGATGTGTCGCTGATCGTACACACCAATGCTCTTAAATTCGTCGACTGGAAAGTCTTTTAAAGCAGCAAATGATGTCAGTCCAACTTCTTTGAAATCTTCACTAAACATCGGAAGTCCAGTGACTATTAACCAATCATCCACGGTCGCCATCGTTGAGGTGGATTCATTTGATTCAAATTTGAGTGTTGAAATATTACAAGGTACCTAGAACGAAGAGAAAGACCATGATTTGCCATGAAAAGTCAACTATAGGCCGGGTATAAAAACGTAGGCGAGAACATGGTTTCATACATCCATTGTCAACCTCGCAATTGAGTGTGGCCATCATGTCACTTGGTTGTGTTGGTAGAAAGGGTTACCAATTCTTTTGACGGTAAAACGACGTAGAAACTGACGATCATAGCCATTTTTTCAACGACTTCCAGACGTTCTCAAATTTCCATTTGCTTCTTAACCGTTTGTCAGATGCTTCTAAAGATGTGACTATCAAAATGTCATATCTTACATGAAACCTTTTGATAACATATGAACAATACAGTTCGATGAACAGACTCAACATTTACGTTGAATACTTTCACGACTGTCCAAATATGCTTAAGAAAGTCATATTTACATCATGAAAGGGTCGTGCGACTGGGAGGTCTTTTTGAAGACTTTTGATCACGGTTTGATGTTTCATCAGACAAAAGATTTCTTAGTTTCCTTCTTCTGAGGTATGGATTTCGTGTAGCCCATTTGAGGGTAATGGGGGGGGGGGCAAAGAAACACGAGTAGCCAATCAGATTAATCGTTCGCATATGCCGAAGAAGCATTGACATACCCCAACAAACATCAAGGGTACATATACGTTTCCAGTAAAATTCAATGCGTAATTTGTCATGTACCGTTCAAACGGAAAAATCCACCTATCCCGTGCAGTTCTATCGTTTTACAAATAGTTTGCGAGCGTTCGTAACGAAAGAGACAATTACCTGAGTAAATAAAACCACAATTGATGGTCAAACGTTCCATACATTGGTGGCTTCGCTCTGGTTCACCTTACCCGACCTTAAATCTGGTTATCAAGATTTGAGGGTACACATTGAAAGCCTCTAATGAATATTATTGAGAACAAAGCTGTACCTATGTCGCTATATGGATCTACCTAGAACGTCAACCCTACAATCTCGGTTTTACAATGGGAACACAAGGCTAAATCAATCCCGAGAACCAACTCCATTTTTCTATAAGCTAGACGTTACCTTTTAATTTTGTCTCTGCTATTGTTTAGGCTGCTTTAAAGTCTCAACCGTATCAGCATTTCTGCCTTTCTTACTCGGGAAAAGCACGAAGATATAGCAGTATTGAGTACGATTAGTATGTTCATCAGACGTTAAGATTTGGATGTGTTCACTATTATAAGTTAAACATGAAAAGTGTAGTTTTATTGGAGTAGGTTTAAGGTGCAACCTCATCTGGAAGAAAGAATCTACACTCGCTGACCTGTTTAGCTTAGCAGATAAAATCAAGTCTTGTATGGAAGACAGTAACATCTGGTATGTTGTAACTGCTCGGGGAGACCTGAACTTAACGTGATAAAATTTACACGCCATTATAGCATACCCGCTTTTGAAATTACTAATCTGATCAATAAGATCCACAGACAATATACATCTGTATAGTTGTAACGATAGAATAAAAAATTTTGAGCGATGTTCTTTACAACAATGGCTGCGTTATGCACTTACCACGCTATTGCCGTCCGCTACAAGAAGATCCTGACGTATACTGTCCATAGCAACGGCAACTTCTTCTAATGGTTTTTCCAACTCCTCGGAGTACCGCTGCAGTAGAGCAACTGGAATATTCCACTCTCCTATCTGTGGACAAACCATATTCGTACAGTTGGCGATATACAATTGAACATTACTAACAAAACGGTAATGCTGTCGGTAAATGACAGTTAAAGGCTCTGGCCGTAACAATAAGTAATTTCAAATCAGCCGAAAGCACAAACTAATCCTATTAAATCTGTGATAAATATAGATATTTGCGGATTTTGACTCTGGAAACCAATACCGTGGCAATTAACCTGTTTGCATGAAATCTCCAACGGATGCAAAGAAAATATTTTATGCAACATTTCCTCCCATACCACCAAAAGGTCGTAAAGTCATTTACACTTGGTTACCTTGTCATGTGACCTAGTATCACGACCACTTCAAGATGTGTGGCACTTGGCATTTACGAATGCTTATGAGGAAACATCTGATACGTTGGTTACGAAGTTGTTTACATGGTCCGTACAAAACAAGTGAGTTTATTCCAGCAGCTCATTTGGCTGATGGCTTGACACGAGAGAAACTACTACAGCAAAAAGGTTGCTCTGAATCATAATAAAGAATTAAAATAGAGTGCCTTTCAAAATATGATATGTACAGACGGACCTTAGTATCTTCAATTTCCATTCAATACAATGAAGTAACCTCGCCTACTGGGTGTTGAAAATAGCCAGGGCAATGCAAAAAACAACAATAAAACAAAAAAACCCAACTTCTGTTGTCTTTACAATTCTGCAGCAAGAATTTTGCTAAACTGACCCCCATGGTGGGCCGTCACTTCAGAGGAGAACCTGAAATCACGGGGTCAAATCAAGGATCTACACTATATTGAACAAAGCCATTGCTATTGCACACTCCTAACACGACTTGATACGGATTTGAAAAAGAAACAAAAACTATGCATGAAATAAAAACATTCAGGAATTTGATGAGATGGCAATTTTACAGGTTTGTACTTATGAAAACTTGTTCATAAAGGGAGATGCTTTAAGAATACAGAGTCCTGGAGTACTTGACGCCGTAGGCATAACCAACACTTTCACCTAACAATCCGAGCTACGAAGACATTGTTCCGCTAGGCACGTAAAGAATCTACTCGAATTAAAAAGGTGGGCATAATCAAGAGTCCGTTATGTGAGTTAATTTGAGAATTTGGAAGGGACTAAAACGGTTAAATTAGATCAACTTTAATTTATGAAGCTATTTAATTGGGAAAAGTTGACTGAATACTCGTACCGGCACATGACAGGGCGCATCTCCAACCGTCCCTCATCAAACCTAAAACATGAATGCACTCCACATGGAATGACCGGGCGGAGGAAGAGGAACGCAACCTATGTGCCCTATACTGTATGTTTGTCCACTGGAACCCGCACGGTTTCAAAAAAGGTTACTCGATTAACACTCACGGTCTTTAAAACCCCTGTCAAGAAAACAACAAAATGTACCAGCTGCTATAATCAGGCAATTCAAAGGGCTAGATTTGATGGTGGGGCACCGTTCTTCCGGACCGTTCAGAAAGTATGCACGCCCAATTTTGGCAGCATTTAACTGTCCATCCACCTCTTGTTCATCTTGTGCGAAAATATCGTCGTCATCAAAACAATAGCCATTCGCTTTGACACCAATCCCCCTCCCCCCTTAGAACATACATACACTAAATAGTCCCCTCTCCGAGATATTCTATAAAACGGGCTTCATCCCCTACCTGTACAAATACGTTACAAGTAAATCCCCTCAGCCTAGGGTTAGCTACCCTTGTCGTGTGTAGTCAAGTGTAGGGTGTGTGTCGATTTATACATTCGGTCATCACACTTTACCACACGGCATGCCCAATATCTCTTTGCAAATTGCACAACTTTCATTTTGTTCTTCATTCAGATCATATCGCGTGCCATAGCCAAGTGTCATGTGTGGGAAGTCTGTCACGTGTGCTTAGCACAAACGACTTCTCAACGTGCTCACAAACATTATCAGCTGGTTTCTGCATACAAAGGCCAAAACACTTACATCTTGTCCTTTTTAAGTTTTCCCACACTCGACAATGTATTATGATTTTATAAAGGTCCTTCAATTTTCGTCAATATATTCTTTTATTCCATTACTCAAAATCTAATGTTAACTTTAATAAAGCGTCATCAGTAAAGTAAAGAAAAATACAAAATTTGACCCAAAGAGGCAGCCATTAAGGTCAAAAATTGGCAAACTGGCTGATCCAGAAGAAGCACGCTAACAAAATCTGATTATAATACATGCTTAGCCAAACATTATCCTAAATCGGTTACATTTCGATTGCGGGTGTGGAGACTGGCCGCATCCAACTCTTCCAAATCCTGCTTTCACATGCGCATTTAAATGATAATAAGTCAATGTCATTCCTCTTAAAAATGCTTATGAACGTAATTGATTCATTACCGAACAAAATAACATTTCCGAGTTGTTATCCAACGTGCACGAAAAAAGCAAGCATTAATCTTTTAAAACATTATTGTATTTCCAGCATTCAGTCAAGTTAAAAATTGTATGATTTTATAATTGCTAAGTAGAAACACAGTTTGCAGCGATTTAGTCGTGCAAAATGATATGATATGTGAACTTGTTACAGGTGTTGTTATCACTTATCTAAATAAAAGCCTTCCTTAAAACTTCGTTCTCTTAACATCTCTTCATATGCTAACTTTCTTAAATCCCTAAAGGTCGGAACGATGGCTAAAGGGAAAAGATCACAAAAAGTTAACACATACTTCTTAAACTGATGCCGCTGACCTTTCCTTTGTAACTACTTAGAAAACGCAAATAGGTAGAAATGTTAAGCGCAGGTATCTTCGATTCTATTCGCAGGCACGTGAAGAACTCCCTTATGCTGTACTGAAAAGTACAGGCATCTAAACGAGCACCTAGATAGCAATTTCATAATTTAACAGACTAAATAGTTTGAGGGCCTACTCTAAATAATCTAAACCCTCTACTTTGTTGCCTGATATATGGCAATCGGTATAAATATTTTAAGAGATATCTCGCAATACAACATATGTAGATAAATTGGGCTGCCCTCTTCTTACGAAAATTCTGTGCCCTTTTTAAATAACTTTTGAACTTAAAAACTCTCGTTTAGTAGTTGTACAACTGTTCGTTACTTGTTACAACTTATTTTAATCTACGAGTATGTCCATGAGCTTTCAACCCGAAAATTTAAAAAAAAGACCAACAGCTTCTTCTGCAAACCTTCTAGAAATGTGCAATCGAAGCAATGGCGTCGGCAACAACCGGGAGTGGAGTAAAGGTGATGTACTTTGACTTTTGATAAAAGCAACTTATATCCTGTTTACAGTATAACTTTCTAATTGTGCCAGGAACCGTGCCAGGCCCTTCTCAGTACCAGTAGCATGTTTATACTAAAGGAAAAGGGGCTTAAATTAAATCGTGCATGCAGCATATTAAGTCACCTGGCGCATACGGTGGGGACAACAGAAACACACACGCTCTACATACGACGGCCACTCTCCTCGTTCGTTCTATCCTCATCTGAGCTAGTGTTCCACATCTATGTGCAGTTTACTTTCCAGTTATCTTATTACCTGTTATAAACACCAAGAAAGCAATAAACGTCCTAAAACTTTAAGCGCCGAGATTACGTTGAAACGAAGTGTGCGAAAAGGAAATTCGAAACCACCCTAGACTCTTCCGAACGGTCATACAAGTGATTTGGTACTGTGCCAGGCTTAGCAAGGGTTCCAGGCCCGCCTCGAGCAACCGGTCCAAGAGCTATAGTAAGTCGAGCTGTACCACGCGTTTAAACTCGTAACTGAAACCGTTACAAAGGCTTTACACCGTTCCTGGCACTGCTCAAGAACAAAAGTCGAAACAGGGTATCAGAGTCATCGCATGTAAACTCCCTTCAATAACGCAGAAAATAGCTACGATTATTCCAAAACGGTTTAAAAAGTACTTGATAGGGGATGTACCTCAGCTAAAAAGGAGTCAGGGTAAGGAAATTGTTCCGATCCCTACAATTTCTACTGGATTACAAACTTGAACCTCCCGGTTACAATAGCTTAATACAGGCTGCAAATTGCGATGCAATATGCTATCCGGGAGATTAACAGAGGCCTACGCACGTCTCATATGTCGATAATACACCAATGTAAGTATGCTCGGTTGCGAATGGCATATTGAATAACAAACTAGGCAGGTCAATATGAATCGTGATCTAAAACGGACCAATTTAACAATGTAAACACAACGTACTAAGATTCAAGGATATATATGGCTTACGTTGAAAGAGGTGGAAGAGTAGGGCAATGCTAATCATAAGTAGTTGATAATCCTTAGTCCTCCCAACTTTAAGAGATGCTGTGCACTTTGTGCACTGATATTACCCACCAGGAATGTTTACTGAATCCGGCATGGAGTAAGTTAAGAATCAAAACAAGATATTAAAACAACCATTAAAACGCTGCTTCAATTCATACTGCTATTGCATCACAAGTCGTACAAGATCTCAAAGAGATGTGCACTAACCTATTAGTGGTCGACTGATCCAACGACCGACGAATGAATCAATGTATTAACATGTAAATCATCCACTATCCTGTCCAAGCTTTATCAGCAAGGACATGCATTCAGTCGATTAATACATAATCCATTTACTTATTCATTACTAGCCCATCACCAACTTACGACTGCTACTGACACCAACCCCATAAAAATCAACAATATAAATTCAAGTCAGCTTACCTCGGTAGTGTACGGTTGTTGCGCAATGTCGATACTTTCTTTCCGTAGCTTCTTCTTCACCAAATCCTTCAGTGGCCGTGGTCGAAATGGTTTCGAGGTAGGTGGGGGAACGGGTGGTTTAAAATCCCTATTTCCACTAATCCGTGTACCTGTTAAAGACGGACTATTGCTAGGAGTTTTGTCATTATTTGCTAAATCGGATCTTGGTGGTGGTGGAGGTTTGGGCATAATTGGTGGAGTTGCAGGACCCCCTATTGTCGACATGGGTCGAGGAGGTACTGAAGGTTTGGGTTTAGTTAGTGGTTTAGCTGGCGCAACACTTGTCTTCGTATCACGATTCAAATGAGCACTCGTGAAAGACTCTTTAGAAAGTTCAATTTTATGGTGATCTACAATTACAGTATTCTGATTTCGATCTCGATTATTTAGCGATGAATATTCAGGTCCATGATTTGGAATTCTCAAGTCCGTACCAGATTCCACTAGAACCACTGAATCTCCTTTAGCCTTACTACTAGCATTCACAGGGGTCCGTATCGAGTCCGATGGATCTGCATCCGGTATGGGGCTCGATGTGCTTTGTGGCTTATGCTGCCTCTTCGAACGAGGTGGTGCCACTGGAGGGGGGCCACCTGAGTCTCCTTGAAGCGAACTGTTACTGGATTTCCTCGATAAAGGTCGTGGGGGTGGCGTTGGTACATCTTTTGCTCCTTCACTCGATGCAGCAGCATCTCTACGAACTGAGTCTGCTGAATTGGGCGTACTAGGCACGAAAGTTAAACTAGAACTTGAATTATTCCTTGCTACCATATTCGTCTTTTCGTTCATGCCATCATTAACTGATACGCTATCGTTAAAAGTTACGGAACGGGCACGCTCTCCTTGTGTTTTGCCCTGATTTGTTGCTTCCTGTCTTCCCATCGTCAAGTTTCGTGGTGGTGGTACAGGCACTGATTTTGATATTTGTCTCACCATTCTGTGTTGATTGTTTGTGGCAAATGACGAATGATTATGAAGTTTGGATGCCTGGTGTAAGATGTCCTCCCTCGCAGGTATGGGCGGGGGTCGTTTGATCTGCTTGGACTGGCCAATTAACTGCACGTCGCTATCTACAATAAAACAAAAGATTATAATTACTATTTTTATTAATATTATCAGTACGTTACTAAACTTCTCCTTGCAGCTTCTATATTTTCTAATATTTCTAAATAAACTTTGCAAAATAAATTCAACAATCCGTTGCCAACTACCCGACCCTCACAACAGCAATAACCGTACCAGGGTGTGCTATGTACACGGATTTGGCAGAACTCATTAAGGTCTTGTACGACCAACTGCCTCATTTATGATTTCCATGACTCCAGTACTTGTTCCCCGACTTCTTGGATAGTTGGTTTATGCTTTCTTCTCTATAGCATTCCTTCCTTTGTGCTTGTACACCCATACCTCTCGCTTTGGCTTGGAGCCGCGATGCTCGATCCTTCATCATCAGGTTGTGGGAAGCGTGTTCAAGTCGTTGGGTACTTGCCCCAAGCGTCGTGCATACGAGACGTCACGAGTAGTTGGATGTATAAAGCAAGGATTAAAAGTTGGTGACGCCGACAAACAGAAGAAACGCTGAGCCCTTCGAAAAACACTTCTTTGCCCTTCTGAATACAGATACCAAAGAGATCCGATTGCTTACATAAATAAAAGATGTTGGCAAAACAGTTCACTCAAATCAGAAAACTCCGGTAGTCAAAACAACTGAAGACAAATCAAGCCTGGTTGTCGAGCAGGCGGTCAACTAGGGTAAGAAGTAGCCTGATAAACAACTGGGCTTTGCTTAGTTGTTTAATCAGTTGGTTGATCGGGCAGCTGCTTGGTCGGCCAGTTAGTTGGAAGGTAGTTAGTTGGGGGTCATTCGGGTGGTCTGTCGGGTGGATGGCCATTTGGTTCGTTGGTTGGTCGGGCGGGCGGGCGGTTGGTGAGCGGTTCGTTGGGCGTTCGTTTGGTTGGTTTTGCGGGTGTTTAATAGGTTGAGTGGCTATTCAGTTCTCTAGTTGCTTCTCCATTCCATCTGAAAAATACTGTGTTCTTGTCAATCCTTTAATTTCGCGTCTAAATATAAATGAATGTAGAGTGGCATAAAATAATAGCCCTATGAACATTTTTGGGCGGCAAAAACCCTTGTGGTCTACTTTAAAACACGATAATACAGTGTTCGACAGTTTTTCTGCCGCGTTTATACTGAATAATAAGGATGTGACAAGGGAAGTCTAAGATTATCAGACTTGTCCATGACAAACAAATAAGGAAAATGTAAAACCCGTAAACAAAACATAATTTCAAGAAATTGCAATTAAACTAAATAGTCGAAGGAAGCAGAATTTATACCTTGAAAGCCCAAGTGTAAAGTCCTTTATACGTTTTCAGTGATTGCATGTAATACATGAGAAACTTGCTAATAAACGTAACTAGGCAAACCGTTGTATAAGGTTAGGGTGCTTACTCCTGTTTAATGCTAAGAAACTATGCGAAGAAACTCGGTGCTTACAAATCGACGATCTGTTATCGTGCACATAACACCACTAACCCTCAAGGCCAAATGCAACTGTAGGCCCATTTGCGGGCATGTAAGTTTAAAACAGAAGTTTTAATAAATCTCTTACTTGTGTCCTGAAGTTCCCCCGAAACTATGCTATCTTGGCTACTGCTATGCGTGCTTCCAGTCGAACTGTTCAAAGTTTCTGTGCTTCGAAATGCTAAAAATATTAATCAGACCTTCTATAAGGACTTAATTGCTCAAAAATTCGTTCAAACGCTACGACTGTCAATTCAAAGAACTGGCCAAGATAAACAATCAGAAAGCCAACACACATGATGATGAACATATGACTGCTGGTAACATGGAGATAACATAACCGACTTCGAAACAAAAGTAAACAGTTGCCATAATACAAATCTAGAAACGATTTAAATCATCTCTCCTTTAACATGTTGAGAAACCGCTTAATGTAATGAACTACGACGATATAAATTTTGCTAATACGGAGATTACCACGCTGGTTGGAGTGCTATAGTTTTGGATGATGCAAGTGTTTCGACTGAATAAATGTCTGTTGATGTAAGAAATAAGAGGTCTGGTTCTTTCTATCCTTGTAATAATGTAGTACTATAAAAATGCAGTCATCTTTTTTAACTTATCATTTTCCTGGTGACAATAAGGGTTGCTCACGGCTGACTTCGGGTTGCTGCGTGTTAATGGAGTGCAGAGTTTCCATTGCAAAGCACGCAGCATACGAAGGGATAACAGAGAAGGAGAGGACGGAGAATTCATGACAGAAGGGGGGGGGGGGGGGGGGGGGGGGGGGGAGAAAGAAGAAGTGCACGAGGTTTTTTGGCGGGTAGGGGTAGGGGACTGGGGTGATTGTTGGGGGAAGGGGGGGGGGGGTTG